>CAVLJG010000003.1:113056198-113177191 GCA_963669975.1 Acanthoscelides obtectus
GGTTTTATGTCACTTAGTATATTAATATCGTCCTTAATCAAAGAGTAGGAGTTCAAAATGTGATCAATCTGAAAACTGAAGTACAATTGTGTATCATCGGCATAGTGATGTATTTTACAAGTTTTTATGTAGTTATGAAAGTCTGAAATATATAAAGAAAATAGTACAGGGCCTAATATGGACCCTTGTGGTACACCCATTGTAATCATTCTTTTCTCAGAAGATGAAGAGTTCACCGATACGTATTGGTACCTACTAGTTAAGTAGTCCCTTATTAAATTTACCGCATTATCTACAAATCCAAAGTACTTCATGCAAAATATATTATGATCTAGGGTATCAAAGGCTTTACCGAAGTCCAAGAGAATAAACACATAACATCACCTTTGTAAGTGATTTGTAGAAATCATCAACTATACACGCCATTGCAGTTGCATTGCATTGCAGTTGAAGAAAATTTATAGTAGTGTCAACGTGAACAAAAAGTGGGACATATTTTCTCAGATAATACAAAGCAGTTTCAATTACTATTTTCCTGTGAAGATAAAAAAAACGAGCTGCGGAAAGTAAGAAACCTCCTTGGATTACCCCGGAATTGGATCGACTCAGGAACAGGGAGAGTGCTCTTTAAATGATTTCCCAAAACGACATAAAATATAAAGATGTGTTTAAAAGTTATAATCAGACATATGAGAAACTCTTAAAGGATTCAAATTCGCAATACTATTTAAACAAAGTAAATAGTCATGGCAACAGGAGATCAGTTTGTCTTACCGGTAAATAATGACGTAAATGCTTCAGCCTACCATTTCAATAAAAGCTTTGTCGAAGCTGCTCCAAAACTCCTCTCAAAACTACCAAATTTGAATTATGACTGCAACCTAGAACTAAAAAATAAAACAATATTTTTAACTAAAATATATCATGATGAATTGCTCAGATTGTATGCAACCTAAAAACACAAGAAGTTGTGGTGATGTCAACGTTCCAATTTCCATCATTAGAAAAACGATAAGGAGAATTCCAAGAAGCATTAAAGATGGCACTTGTATTACCAGTCTATAAAAAAGGCGATCCTGATGATATGGACAGCTACCATACTATTAGCTTGCTGATAAATTTTTCGAAAATTTTTGAAATTGCTATACACAACCGTCTCATAAATTTTGTCCAATCAAATAAACACTTCACAATTAACCAACATGGCTTCACGAAAGGTAGAGGTGTGAACACAGCACTGTTCGATTTCACAACAGCAATCCATGAATATCGAGAGAATGTGGTTTATTTGTGGACCTATCAAAAGCACTTGATTGCATTGATCACGAAATATTGCTTAAATCTTATCTCTGTAATAGAATTTTCAACAAAACTGGATAACGAATAACACCTAGTCCTCGGACATATACGAGTAGTACTGGTGTTCCTCAAGGCAGTACACTGAGACCAACGTTGTTTATTATTTATATTAATAATATATCCAGCACCACGGAAAACACGCAAAATCTAACTATTCTGATACCATATAAAGAAACGTCTGATATTCGAATCTTGATAGATACCCAAATAAACCATATACAAAACTGGTTGCAGGTGAATAAGTTAACATTCAACATACAAAAAACGTGTTGTGTCCTATTTCAGTCAAGTCATGCCACCAAGGAACTACCCTTAATTAATGTTCCTCTATGTATCAAAAGCGATACAAACCTCTAGGGGTGTCACATACGCTAGCTGTCTTAAGTTTGATAAGCACATTGAGAGTATGGCTTCAAAACTCAATCAAGCATGCTATGCACTACGAGTATTCACTTGTCACCTGCCCTCGCAGGCTTGCAGGCTGCCTACTATGGACTTGCATATTCTATTATGTCTTATCAAATAACAATTTGGGGTAATAGTCCCGCAGCCAGTAGACTTTAACATACAAAAGAGGATAATAAGAACAATGTTCAAAATGAAACCTTGAGAGTCATGTAGAAGTATATTTAAAGTCAACCGTTTAGTAAGATTACGAGAATTTATATCAATAACACTCCACTATTTATCTTTAACCATAAAGAAAAGTTTGAAAAAAAACGTCTTCAACCACAGTTACAATACTCGCAAAAATCATAAATACATCTACCCATCACATACACTAAATTCTGCCGAAAAGTCACACACAAATATTTCGTACAAAATAATTAGAAAACATCTACGTTTCATTACCTTTCAAATGAGGTATAAAAATCATAAATCGATTAAGAATTGGCAAAAATATGACCATCATAAAAAGAGGAAGGAAAAAGCAATGAAAAATACTACACTACAAAATCATACCTTAATACAGGATAATTTGTTTGAAACATTTTTTTATTTTTATAATACATTTTTATCCTGTTTCTGAGGTCTTCTATTGTGGGTACAGGATTTTGATCAGAGTATACTAAAGTTTTCATGCGACCCCACACAAAAAGTCCATAGGTGTGAGATCGGGACTGCGTGCTGGCCATGGGATTGGTCCGCCGATCCATCGATTCGGAAATTTCTAACACTTGAAATCTACTGGGCACCCGTCATGCTGAAAATTCATTCTGTGTCTTGTGTGTAGTGGCATATCTTCAAGTAATTCAAATAAAACATTTCTTAAGAAATTTTCGTAGGCTTTTCGATTTAAGTCGTCGGGTAGGAAATGTGGTCCTACCAAACAGTTATTTATAATGCCTATCCAGACATTCAGACAAAATCGCCTTTGAGATCCTTTTAGTCTCTTCATATGAGGATCTCCCACTGCACGTTCACGCCAATCGTGAGCGTTATGGTAGTTTGTTGTGCCGTCTTTATCAAATTTTGATATGTCGGTCCATAGAATTTTTCTTAAATAAATCTTCAACATCAGCGTTTAAGATAAAACGACAAAATTGCATGCAAATCATGGGATCTCCTTCCTCTATGACGTGCACAGGTGTGTAGTGGTAACGGTGGAATATGTTTTCATGCAAAACATACCACATTTGTCATTGGGATAATCCAAGCCGTCGAGCCACAGCGCAAGTAGAGAGAGTAGGGTCTCTTTGGAAAATATTTAATATTTCTTCTTCTTCTTCTCCCACATCATGTCGAGGTATACCTGCATCACCTGAAATAGACTGAAACAAAAAGTAACAACAGTTTTTTGGAGGAAATCATTACCTAATAAACATAGCGGTAAGTCTATGAGCTGGAGTTGGCAAAATACTATTCAGAAGAAAACGATACACAACGTGTGGATGTTACCATCTTCATAGCCGTGTAGATACTCGTGTTAAAATTAAATGAATAAACTCTTAATTAAGGAGTTCAAAATCAAACTATATCAAAACAACTATGTTACAGTATCATCAGTTCAGCCCACAGACCTCCAAGGCTCTACATAGGCTTTACTTAATGACTGATTATGATAAGTTAATAATCATCAATGATGCAAACTTACCTTGATATTTTACGACGGTACCGCGCTCTCGAACCCGGCGGAACGTTTGCCCAAATACGCGGGCGTCAGGTAGGCGACGATTAGGAAACATTTTCCCATACTCACGACGAGCTTCTTCAGCATTGCCTGCGGCATCTCCATAGTAGAAAAGCATATCGACGTCTTGTTCGATAGGTAGATCAACGAACAATCAAGTCGCACAGCAGCCAAGTCGTAAGGAATCACAGAAAACAGGGTACAGTCTAGGTCGTCAGGAAAAGAATCACACACGGAAGTCCAACAAGAGCCAAGTCGTTAGAAACATCAAAATAGCGAACAAACAAACACATCCGAACGCAACAAATCGCAAGAGCAGATTGAAGCGAGGGAGGGAGGGTGACTAGTCTTACTTATCACACTATTCCGGTGGCAAAGTCCGATGTTCGCGGCTCTACCTGTTTGTTTCACTCATATCTTTGTCATTTCTAAACCGGTTTGTGACTTTGATACCTCATTTGAAAGGTAATAAAATGTAAATAATCAAAATTTTGTTTTACGAAACATTTGTAGGTGATTCTTTTTAGCAAATTGAATTTTTGAGATGAACGAAGATTTTTTTTAACAAACATTGATCTATTTTGCAGCTTACTGCACGAGATAACGTCAATAGTGTACATTTGAGTATCAGTTTTCGTATTTTAGAATATTTTTATTGTAAAAAAAAATCAAATGAAACACCCAGTTTTCAATTTTTATGACTTGGTTAACGTATAAAGGACGTTAATTTTATGAAATCTTAAAAATTAGTATAATTCAAAAACGGCTAATTTTCGGACAGTATTTCCTATAGTAAAATCGACTCAGATTGGCTTGCACTATCTTCCACCACCGTCGCCCTGTATATATGCGAAATGGAACCATATAGTATTGAAGAGTTATGTGCTCTAGTGAAACCGTGAGCATCAATATCGCTGTGTTACTTGTTGTCTATTTATGTTTGTTTTTGTATTTACTTTAAAAAAATTGTATGTTATTTACACTGTATCACAATGACGTGTTATCTCTGTTATAAAATCTTTGTTTTTGTTTATAACTGAGAAACCAATAAATTTCTATTCTATTATACTCTAATCAAAACATAAATTACTCTCAAATTGTCGATACTCTCGCATTATTTTGAGCAATTTTTGTGCTTACCCAATGCGTTTTGCGAACAATGAAGCTGTTGATATGCTTGCGGTTTATTTTGAATGTCTTAAGAATGCCGCAGTAGCAAGAATAGTTTACGCGACAATATATCTAAGATTCACACCTAAAGTATCATCGTACAAAGAATCACAATGATTGGTTAGGCTATAATACACTAAAGAACAAAATTAACCACGCGATTAACAAAGAAAAGCAAGTATACTTTGAGCAACAAGTTGCATTAAATAAAAACCGCATGTGGAAAGAACTCGGAGAATTGAATATAGTTAATAAAAAACAGAATTTACTACCTCAACACCTAGGAACTGCAAACCAAATCAATAACTTCTTCATGCAATCCATCTCGGGTGATAATAATGAACCTGATCAGTACACTCTTCGATTCTTCTTCGATACGCAACTCCCTCATGAAGCATTTGAGTTTTCGTACACGAATGACAAGGAAGTATATCATAAATTGCTTTCAGTGTAATCAACAGCCGTTGGTGCCGACGGTATAAGTATCAGCATGCTGCTGTACAGCTGTCCTATAATTTTACCATATCTCACGCATATTTTTAATTATTGTCTAAAATTCAATGTAATACCCAAAATTTGGAAGCTTGCACAAGTAATTCCCATACAAAAAAAGAGCAACCCTGAAGATGTGGGCGACCTTCCACCCATCAGCATCCTATGTACTCCATCAAAGGTCTTCGAAATGATTTTGGATGCTAGAATGAGGGACTTTGTTGCTAAAAATGACATTCTTCCAGAAAACCAATCAGGGTTCAGATCAGGTCACAGCTGCACAACAGCCTTGCTCAAAGTAACAGATGATATCCGCAAATACATTGATGATGGCAACCTATGCATCTTAATCTTATTAGATTTTTCAAAGGCTCTTGATAAGCTAAACCATGATCTACTGATTGCTGTTCTTCACTACTTGGGTTTTTCTAAAAGTGGGGTTAATTTATTAAGAAATTACCTCAAAGATCGGGCACAAGTTGTCAAATGCTTTGGTGAAACATCCGAATTGTCTAAAGTTTGTCGAGGTGTACCTTAAGGATCTGTTTTAGGTCCACTCTTGTACACTCTGTATACCTCTCAGCTGCTCAAAAGTTTTAAACACGTCTTATATCACTATTACGCCGATGACACTCAATTATATATTGCTTTTAATGAATCAGATATAAACCGAACTTTAACTAACATAAATGAGGACCTTCAGGTTCTTTATCAGCTAACAAAAAAATATGTCTCTCCGTCAACGCCACTAAATCTAAGGCTCTACTATTTGGTAAAAACAAGAATCGTGAACTATACTCCAATAATTTAGACATTTATTTCGGACAAGACAAAATAACTTTTACAAACTCCGCTAAAAATTTAGGGGTTATTATTGATACAGATCTAGGCTTTTCCCAGCATGTCTCTCTTATAACCAAAAGGGCATTTTCATCATTGAAACTGCTATACAATAGCAGAAGCATAATAACCAAGACAACAAAAATAATATTGTGCGAGTCTTTAGTTCTTTCTCACCTCAGCTATGCAGACTGCGCATACGGCCCGTCATTGCTACATCGAGATAAGGCGCGCCTTCAGCGTATTCAAAATTCTTGTGTCAGGTTTGTTAGTGGTATTAGAAGGCGGCAGCCGATATCTCTTCACTTAAAGAACTTAGGTTGGCTCAATATAGAGAAAAGAAGGTTCCTTCATCGATCCGTACTATACCACAAGATACTCAATACTGAATCACCATCCTATCTTTACAAGAAGATCAAGACCCGTTCAGAAGTGCATAATCGTAACACGAGGTTTAAACATCATCTCTCACTACCTAAATTTAAAACTTCAAATTATAAGTGCTCTTTTTCATATGACATTGTTAAGGTTTACAACTCGCTGCCTGATAGAATTAAAGTCCTATCAATTTTGAGATTTAAGCGAGAAGTGAAGACTATGTTGAGACTTGAGATGACTTAAATTTAACACTGCACGCTGATTTGCCAATTATTCTTCTGTACGTCTTTTTCGTTTGATCTTTGACATTTTCCCTTCATAAGATATTACAACTTCTAGCAATCTCATTCAAGCATCAACTCGTTTTATATTATAGGTTTTGCCAACGTGCCTGCAACAGTTATATGTCATCTATGGATGTATAATATAATATATAGTTTTAAAACATAATATGTCTATATGTATCTGTGTTAACGTTTAAATTTTCTCTTGCTGTTATTATTATTACTGATATACTACTTTATTATTTTTTTTTTGGTTAGGTGGAAGAGCGCGGATTAACAACTAATGGTTGTCAATCAAGCGAACCTTGCCGTTTGCTCACTGCATCGGATTTATGTACTTTTTGTTTTTCTGTACTTACATGAGCAATTTATTATTATTATTATTATGATTATTATTATTAATTCATTATTGTCACCACCAGCTCATACTCGCGAAATAGCGTTTACGCTGCTGCCTCGGTGTAAAAAGTATTTCGAATAGATTCCTAATAGAAAGAAAATTCGCCTCGTGAAAAATTATCCTGTATCTGTCACGCTCAATTCCCCCACACAATACGTACATTTCTCCGGCAAACTCCGATCCAGACGCGTGATTTTTTTGAGTACACAGCGACATGAAAGGCAGCAAAACCCACAAAATGCGAAACGTATACACGCGTATGAATGAGCTGTATAATGTCGCTCCCATTCACTACCTGTGGCTCTGACAATAAGCAGCCTTGGAAAAATACATTTTTTACCGCTCCCATCTGCTTTTTAATATGGGAATATGGAATGAGAAATTCATTTTCGTATTTCTCATTTTCTCATTCAGCGGCTGTTCGTATTTGCATGACAACAAACATTAGGGTGATATTTCACGTGCAACTTCAATATGAAAGTCACATTTAAAACCAACTCATTATACACATTCCTCAAATTGAAAATATTATACGTTAATTAGATTTTTAGTCGATATAATCAATTAATCCGTGAGAAGTTATGTCATGTCATGTCTATATTCACTTCGGTCGAGTAGTTTGTATAATTTTGATGACAAATAATAAACGATTAGCTAAAGTGTATCTAACGAAGCTACAAAGTAATCGTAAACAGTGGTTGATTCGTGATCAACGCGTGATCGGTAGCCATGGCGCTCTGTCGGCCTCTTTCTGATTGGCTTGTAGCGACGAGCCTCCAGACAAAGTCGCACGGTTGCCACTCTCGGCGAGTTTTCGCCAGAGTGGTTGATCACATTCGCATGGATCACAAATCAATCTGTTGGTGCAATACGTGCAATAACTGTTGTAAAGGACATTATATAACAATAAATGGCATCACAAAGGTATATTCCAATTTGATCTGCAGCAAATTATGAACGGCATATACGGAGATGCGGAAACAAGCTCAAAAAGGTGAAGAAAATTTTTGTGCAATCTTTATAGTTAAATTTTTTCTAAGAGATAGCATCAGTGAGGGAATTTTTTTCTATTGCCTTATTTTTGACATTAATGCGATGTCGAGGTATGTGGCCCTATCGCAATTGAAAATAAGGTTTCGATAATCCTTCCATAAAGTTTCGATGAGTACATCTGAAATAACCTTGAGATATTCTTAAGGGAAATACAAAAATCTCCTTTTGTGTTTTTTTGTGCAGATTTATCTATTAAAATCCTATCCGCAATCTACTTTCCGTGCACACACCTTCAATCGAATTACCGTTTCCAACTTTCACCAAGGTTAATAGGAACCATAATTTTCCCAATAAAACATGATCATTGTGACATTAAGCCTGGCAACGCTGCATAGTAGAGGGAACTCTCAGCGTCACGTTGATGGTTCGTCACCACGCACAGGATTGTAATCAGTTACGGATACCCGTTTATGAGCGCGAACGTTTTATGCACGTCTTGACTTGATTTTTCTTGCGGAAATTTAATATTAGTCTAAAATGTCTGACACAGATACAGCTGATGAAGTGGTTGAAATCAGCTTAACGTCACCCAGAAAAAGGACTAAAAAGCTTCATCTTAGCGCAGGTGAAAAACAAATTATTCTAAATATCCACAAGAACCAGATGTAAGAGAATAGTGGATTGGCTATAGAAAATATCGTATGTAAGGTTGCTGAAATTTCTGGAGTAGGTCGATCAAGTGTTTACAAAATCTTGAAGGAATATAGACAAAATCACTCACTATCTGAGCCAAAAACATATCCAGCGAGAAAAAAAATCATCGAAAAAATAGATGGCTTTGACAAAAGTGCCATTAGAAGAAAAGTACATCACTTTTTCTTTAGGAATGAAATACCTACAATAGATAAAATATTGAAGCAAGGGAATGATGATGAGGACCTGCCAAATTTTAAAAGATCTACGTTCCATAAGCTGTTGAAAGAACTAGACTTTCGATTTTTGAAAAGAGGAAGGAATAGTTTATTGATAGAAAAGGAGGAAATTGTTATCTGGAGGAGAGAATACCTTAGAAAAATTAGGCAATTCCACGCTGAAGGAAGAAAAATTTATTATTTAGACGAAACATGGGTGAACGCGGGGCATACGCAGGGAAAGGTTTGGGTAGACAGATCTGTGAGGTCCTCAAGGCAGGCTTTTTTAGATGGCCTTTCGACGGGATTGAAAAATCCTGCAGGTAAGTTTCGAAGTATATGAACTTTTTTTGATGCAGATAATTCATTTTCTGATCGAATCAATGATTTGGAAGCTCCGAACTCAGTTTTGCTATCTCATCCAAGTTTCTGAGTATTTCCTTCACCCTAAAACTAATCTAAGACCCTATCCTACACTAACCTAAAAAGAGTAAGTTACTTAATTTCGTCATTTAGTGCGCTCGCTGAGAAGTAAAATAACTAACTACTTTCAGGCAAGGGAAAACGCCTGATCATTTGCCACATAGGTAGCGTAGATTTATTTGTTCCTGAAGCATTGTGGGCATTTGAATCCAAAAAAACTGGAGACTATCACGAAGAAATGGATGGTAACTCATTTGAAAATTGGTTCAAAAAAATTTTGCCGACACTTGATGATAACGCAATTATTGTGATGGATAATGCCCCGTACCACTCCAGAAAATTGGAAAAAATTCCAACAATGGCCACCAAAAAGGCAGACATTCAACAGTGGCTTGTCTCAAAGAAGATCGACTTCGACCAAACAATGGTCAAAGCTGAGCTGATAAATATAGTCAAGCGACATAAGTATAAATATGATTTAAAAATTGTTGACGAAATGGCCAAAAACCAAAATAAAACGATTCTCAGGCTGCCTCCCTATCACTGCGAACTGAATCCTATCGAGTTGATTTGGGCCGACATCAAGCAATACGTGGCGTCAAATAACAGCACTTTTAAGTTTTATGACCTTAAAAAACTGTTTGATGTTTCTGTCGATAGAATTACGCCAGCAAAATGGAGAACATGTATTGACCATGTCCAAGAGAAGGTTGAAACCAAAATGTGGGATATGGACAATATCATTGACACCCAAGTTGAACCCCTTATAATTGACATCAACAATTCAGATGATTCAAGCTCCTCGGAATACAGCATATAAATCGATTGATACTATTAAGACTGGTAGTTTAACGGGCCTTTTGGCAAGACAGGTAAGTTCATTATAGAATATATATATATATAGAATCAAAGTGTTAGTTTCTAGTTATTAATGTGGAAATTCCAAATTTATAATTACACAAAATTAGGGTTAATTTAGGAGTTCCAAAGCATAATAGTGCCATTTTGACCTTCTTCCTATTTCTCATGTAAATTTTAATAGCAATCAAACTAACAAACTTTATGGAGTCTGTAATAAACTTTTGTACTACTACTACTACGTCTGTAGTTTCTATTTACTCAAAAAAATTTGCTCTGCATTGTGAATAGAAGGTTGATTTGTAAATATTATTGGGTATATATGTAAGTTAATAATAAAATATGAACAATTTCAATTAAGATGGTCCATAAGTTTTTTTCGTGTGCGTTTTAGTAACATTTTGCTGAAATGGTGAATACAGAATTTTTTGCACTGATTCCTAATGTCGAAACATGATTAGAAAGGCGTGGTATATTTCTGATAATTTACTATGCTTTTGAGAGAATTTACAGCAACACATATCTTGTACGACATTTTTTGATAGATCAGTCACAATAGCTTGATACGGCCCTGTAGCGTCTCCTACGGTTAAGTTCTTGATCACGTGCAAAACGGGTGTATATGTTTGATTTTACTTTGTTTCTTCGATGGATACAGTTTAGCTAATGTTTTTACGTATGTTGTATATGAATGGGTAAAGAGTCAACCCACTTGACATCATCCCCTGCGCTCCCGAGTAGCCCTTAAAAATTATCGCAGCAACATTGTTCTACCGCTTGAAACCTTGTTGTCGAAGTCGCATTTACGGTGCGCAGTAACCGAAATTCCTGTATGGCGAACGTTTCCTGCCTCTCAGCAGCAATTCATTAGTTGCAAGCTGTAAGTGGTCGACAGCAACTTTATGAAGCAAAACGAAAAAGAGAATTTTGTTGGTGCACATGTAAGCGATCCTTCGCATGCTTCCATTGTTACACATACGCGTAACAGTTGAGGCTTTGTATTTGGGTTACTAACAAATATAAACTAAAAAATGATGAATGAAACCCTTCGTCCAATTAACTGAGTATAAAGTTATTTTGTCTTAGCTAGCAATTAGTGAGGTAACGAACATTCGCATTTGCAAATATTGGCATGTTTCTTGATATTCGCGTTTACATCCCCTTTCGCGGAATTCATCGGAATGTTTTGCGATCATGAAGTCAATTCAATTTATTTTCCATAGGCAAACAATACTGTATAGGAATTGCTAATACAATAAATCTGGTGATGAATAAATTTTCTTGGAAAGGGTACAAAGCTCTGAAAGACTAGAAAAACAGTCCTCCAACAGATAACACTGATAAATACAGGACTTGTGACAAGAATTTTTGGGTGTATCTTATGAGTTTTGAGACCCTTAAATCTAATCTAAAAACAGAATATATCTATCACCCACAGATATCCGGTAACATCTACTTTTATGAATTACAATACGTAGCATCTCATATTTCTGCATTTCTCGGCGTTTATGGGATGACGCACATATATAATGTTAAGACCTGTCTATTCCAGTTTATTATATACGAGCTCTATGTCTAGAGAGCATATTGCGTTTATTAGTAGACTGATAGCAGCCAAGTCAGTTACGTTTTCTGTTTTCCTTTCTCCATTTTGTTATGTCTTTAGCTAGTCCTTCTGTTGCTTCCCAGTCCAAATGCTTAAGTACAACTATATTTCGTTATTCCACTTCCTTCTTGGAACTCCTTTTGTCTTTTTCCTGGATTTTTCCGTTCTCCAGATCCTCTTCGCCAATCTTGCATGTGTTCAAACCACCTTAGCGCATTCACTCTTATATTTTTTTCTACAGATATAACACATTCTACATTCGTGACTTAGCAGTAACATTTCACTTGCTTGTATTTTCTGTCTCTGTTTTTTATTCAATATCCACAGTTCTGGACCATATTTTAGGTTAGCGAGGTACGGTGTGTTGAACACTCTCATTTGTGTTTTTGTAGATATTTATTTTTTGTTAAATAGGTGTTTATTTAGTTGGAAGTATAATCTTGTAGTTGTTTTATTCTACCTTCTATTTCTGCCTCAAGCCTCCCATCCTCTGTTACCATTATTCTAAATATTTAAACTGTGTTACTTGTTGTCTTGTTTGTCGCATATCTATGTTTTGCGGGCATTGATTCCCAAAGTGGTCTATATCGACCCCTAGGGGTCTATGACAACCTGCAGGGGGTCTAAGTCAGCGAAAAGAAATTTGGGGATCCATGAAATGAATATGGGGGTCCACGATAGTCGATCTCAACACATACACTGATAGTACCTATTTACTTACATCATACTATCTTATGATATCGAAACATATATATTATTTATAAAAGTACCTATGAAGTAAAAAATTTATTATATATGTCTATAAAACTGTGTATGTTTTAGGATGTTGGTATTCGCTTTGTGGTCGCAATACATTTTGAACTTGTAAAAACCTGAGAGTCGCAGTCTCAGACCTTCGCTACCTTGCACTGACTTGTTCAATTCGTCACTCTATAAATACGAATGTGGGATAAATACGTTTATTCGTTTCCTGAATCTTGGAAAGGAAAGTGCCAAGAAGATATTTTAAAAAATATAAACAGATAGTATATCACACAAATTATAGTGAGTCAGTGTTATTTTGTTTGAGAGTGATGGGAAAAGTAAGTTCATTATTTTTTATTAAATTTTAGTTTTGTACTCGTAGTTAGCAAAGATAGATAAATTACGCCAATAATGACTTTAGTTATTAGTAGTTAAACATTCAATCATGCAAAATTACACGAGTACTCCTCAATAGTTTCTTTTGAAAGTTTTAGCAATCGGTAATATAATTACAGTGCAATCTCCGTAATTCGAGCTAATTGTTGCAAGATGTTCGAATTATGGAATGTTTTCGGAAAAATAAAAAAATATTTTTAATATACAGCTGGTGAATTTTCTGTCTTATTTAAATAACTTAATTTGCCCGCAGATGACTGATGCCATGTCCGAATCTAAAAAGAAATGTAGACAGTATAGTGTTGATTATTTGAAATTTGGCTTTATTCCATCATTGCCGGACAAACAATCGCCTATGTGCCTTTTATGCAACAAAGTTTTGGTCAATGACGCTATGGAACCATCTAAACTGCAAGATCATCTGAGAAGATGCCACCCTGATAAAACAGGGAAAGATTTGAAATACTTTCAAACACTCAAAAATAAATTTCTGAAGAGACCTACACTGGACGGAATGTTATGTTATGTTATGAATATCTCGTTACTTATAGCAAAATCCGGAAAACCGCGTACTATCGGAGAGAGGTTAATTTTGCCAGCCGTTGAAGCGGCTTTATAAACTGTTTTACACAAACCTGCATCTGATATCATTAAAAGAATTCCCTTAAGCAACAATACTGTTGAAAGACGTATTGATGAAATGAGTTCTGATATTGAAAGCTTCTTATGTAATTATTTGCAGACGACCCATTTCTCTATACAACTGGACGAGTCAACTTTACCTGATAATGCAGCATTATTATTGGCATATGCATATGGCATATTATGAATCAAGAAATCTACGAAGAACTGCTCTTCGCAAGAACTTTGATAACCGACACTAAAGGTGAATCAATATTTCATGTTTTGAAGGATTACTTGATTGAAAAAGCAATTCCTTTATCAAATATAATATCAGTAGCTACAGATGGAGCACCTGCCATTGTTGGACGTTATCGTGGATTTATAAGCTATTTAAAACAAAATGTGTCAGGGGTGTTAGCAATACATTGCGTCATCCATCGAAAACATTTAGTTGCTAAACATTTGAGTGTTAGATTGCATGAATCACTTTATTTAGTCATTGATGCAGTAAACCGAATCCGAAGCAACGCGTTGAATACGCGGTTATTTGCGCAGTTGTGTGAAGAAAATGACGAACATCAATTACTCCTTCACACTGAAGTACGCTGGCTGTCGAAAGGCTTATGTTTGACAAGATTTTTTGCACTTTTTGAGACTATTTTAGAATTTCTGGATACAACAGATAGAATTTTAAAAGAAAATTTAATGAAAAGGAGAACAGACATCGCCTATTTAACAGATTTGTTTACAAAATTTAATGTGGTTAATTTGCAATTACAAGGCGACAGTTTAAATTTGATTTAAACAAAGTCCATCTTATCAGCGTTTCTTGGCAGAGTTAAACTAATGAAGCAAAATATTGGACGGGGCGAATTTTCTCAGTTCCCCAATTTGTCACAGACAAGCTGCCAGGAAGACGACGTTTCAACTTCCGTTCAACATTTAAATGCCCTCTATTCAGATTTTGAATCCCGTATTATGGAATATAGCCAGGAAATTTTTAATTTCCTTTCCATCGTCATACCTAGTAGAAAGGGGGTTCAGCGCTGTTACCAATCTCCTAACGAAAAAAAGAAACAGACTGGACATCATTAACCGAGGAGATTTAAGATTAACCCTTAGTAAATTGACGCCAAATGTTGATAATTTATTATTAAGGCATCAGGTTCATCCTTCTCACTAAAAATATTGACTTATTGCTTATGTTTTATTTGTAGTTTATTTTATGTTAATTGGTGTCTGACCAATAAATGCCCGCATTAGGAATAAGTGCCGCATCGATTTTTTTGAAGAACTCCCCTTTATAGAAAATATTTTTGTTTTTTAAAAATTATTCTGAAAATTCAAGGATAGGTACAGACTAAAATTCGTTAATTTTTTGCATATTTTTAGATAACTTAAACGTATAAGAAGCGGAATTTAATCAAATTAACAGTGCAATTATTGTAGAACATACGTTTATGTTATAATTAATAAACGAACTCGCTTATTGTACTATTTTAAGTGAAAAACTTTTTTTTATTATTTTTAACTTTTTCTTAATTTTATCCCTCTTATTTTTTTCAATGCGGGTACTTATTCCCAATGCGGGCACTTATTGGTCAGACACCTGTTTATTTAATGTTACGTATATTTTACACAACAGATACAAAATTTTATTTTATTTTAAATTCAATTAATAAATGTATAAATTAACATGTGTTTTTACTTTAAGTTTTTAACACTAAACTTGGCAAGGGGTCTACGACACAAAAAAGTTTGGTGAACTCTGTTTGCAGGTGTCGAGAAATATTCATACATTACGCTTTGTTCATATTTATTTTCAGTTTATATTTTCTGAGTGCCTCACTACATACCTCAAGGTTATGTTGTAGGTCTTCTTTTTTTAACACGCTTTCATTAGCTTGGCCTGTATGTATGTATATGTATGTATGTATATGTATGTATGTATCGGAATCTTTGAGCCTAATTTTCACCAATTTCCAGAAGTTTGATTAATTTGAAATAAATAGTTTGAAAAAACTAAAAAACATGCTTTTATAGCTAACCGATATAAAAAGTAGAAAATCATTTCTATTTACAAAGAGTTCATATTACATTAGTGGATGGTCGAACAATTAGTCATAATTAATGAACTCAAAATAAAATCATAATAAAATTCAAGTTATTAACAGAATAATTCAGTTCAGAATAAAAAGCGTGGGGTGCATTTTACTAAATTTTCATAACTCTCCTCTTATAGATAGTTGCCGATAGAATGATTGAGACATTTCATATATCAAGCACCCCACCCTTTTTACTCTAAATTGAATTATTCTCTTATCTTAAATTTTATTATAATTTCATTTTGAGGTGTTTGATTGGTCGACCATCTACTAATATAAATGATCGAATGAATGAATGATCTTTATTTCATAGCAATGTGCTAACAGAGAAAACATTTGGATATAAACTTATAAACTACAATTTTCTATTACATATTTTTTAATTGCCTTTAGAAGTTAACAAAATTTGTAGTTTTAATTTCTTCTGGAATCATATTAAAATCTACAAGGCCCTTATAAAATAAGCTGTTTTGGGCAAAGGAAGATTGTACCCGAGACACGTAAAAGTTGGAATTAGATCTAACATTATAACTATGTATATCGCTGACCATTTTTAATTTATTAATAATATGCTCTGGGTACATTCCATTCCTTATTTTGTATACTACCACCATAGTGTTATAAAAGATCTCCTGGCTTACACTTAATAAATTTGTGGATGTCTGCATGTCTTTAATTCTACCGTATCTTCCTCATCCCAAAATACTTCTCAATGCCTGGTTTTATTTTTTTTGAATAATATCAATATCACCTTTCTTAAACATATACAAGATTGTTGCACAGTAACTGAAATGTGGTAGGATTATCGTCTTATATATAATTAATTTAGCCCAGACACTCAGGTTTACATAATAAATTCACTTTTTGGGACAGCTTTTTGGTTATATAAATTGCATGTTTTGAAAACGTTAAATTTTCATCTATAATTATTCCTAAATATTTACATTCATCAACTTGATCTATTCTACTACCATTAATTACTATACCTTACTATTGTATGTGTTAGTTACATTATGCTTAGATTTCAATATCATACATTTAGTTTTATTTACATTCACACTTAAACTATTATTGTTTAACCACTTATATATATTATTTAAATCTTCATTTAAAAAGTTTATTATATCGTCCACTGAATCACCCTTAACAAAAAGCATAGTGTCATCTGCAAAGAGTTGAATTTCACACTTCTTAATTATATTAACAATGTCATTTATGTACAACAAAAACAATTCTGGGCCTAGCACAGTACCCTGTGGAACACCATGTACATTGATCTTAGATTCAGATATTGATTCTAAATATTTGGTTTTTTGAGAATTCATTTCCAAGTATTGTGAAAACCAACCTAGGACTTTACCTTGAAAGCCATACCTTTGTAACTTCCCAATTAGTAATTCTCTGTTAACAGTTTCAAATGTAGAGTACTTTCACATGAGTGGCCACTTTGGAAACCCGCTTGACAGTTTTCTAATAATATTGCTTGCACTCACATAATCTCGAACCTGGATATTAACTGCCGTTTCTAGAAGTTTTTCATATTTGGTCGATGTTCTTCACACTGAATAGTTCCACTAACTTTTTCTATGGGAATAATAGTTGACATTTTCCATTCACTTGGAAATGACCCAGTTTGTAAGCTTTGGCTTATTACATCCAAGAAACGATTGCCAATGGCTTCAAATGAGAGCTTCAATATCTTTGTGTTTATTCCATCAGTGTTACTTTTTTTGTTTTTCAGATCATTCACAATTTTCCTAAGTTCTGATATCTGTAATATCTTGAACTCTGTGAATTTTTTAGACGGCGTTACTATACTGTCAAGCATTCTGTCACATTCTGTTGGATCAGGTATAGTACTTAGCTCATTTATGCTCTCTATATAGAACTGATTGAAACTATTGGCGATTTCGAGACTGTCTGTTATCAGTTTGTCATCAAACATGATACCATCTATTGCCTTAAACTTGCTCCTAGAACCAATTATACTCTTCAAGGTTTTCCACATTTCTCTAGAGTCTCCTCTCGATTCATCAATTTTTTCTTGGTAAAAGTATCTCTTTTGTTCTCTTATTTTTTTAACTGCTAAATTTCTTTGCTCTTTGTATAATTCCCAGTCATCCTCTGCTT
This sequence comes from Acanthoscelides obtectus, assembly GCA_963669975.1. Classification (NCBI taxonomy): domain Eukaryota; kingdom Metazoa; phylum Arthropoda; class Insecta; order Coleoptera; family Chrysomelidae; genus Acanthoscelides; species Acanthoscelides obtectus. Next base: position 113,074,043 of record CAVLJG010000003.1, read on the forward strand.
GTGTAATTATTGCTCTTTTGTACCTCCTGTCTCTTTCTGTTATGAAATTGTCCAGTTCAACTGTCCACCACATTTTATTTCCCCATTTACAATTTATTTCTGACATATAAATCCGAACACCCAGTTTAAATGGTTTTATTTTAATAAAATTTTGTATAAGTACTTAATGAAGCATAATAAGTAAATGATAAAAATTTCAAAATGATTGCACTGCTTTAAAGTCCTTTGACCTTTAATAATGTGTGGATGCACCCTGATGTGCTACGCATTCTCCAACGCGCCTAGGCATGCTTCTGATCAGGTGGTCAATGTCCTCCTGTGTTATCTCATTCCAGGCAACCATCAACTCCTCTCGAAGTGCTTCTAGAGTCTGAGGAGGACGTTGCAAATTGAGCAATCTCCTACCCATCATATCCCACACGTGCTCAATTGGGGATAAGTCGGGAGATCTTGGTGGCCATGGTAACAATGTGACATCATTATGTTGAAAGAAGTCTATTGTGACTCTTGCAACATGTGGTCGGGCATTATCTTGTTGGAAAGTTGGATCTGCCAGGGTGTCAAGATAGGGTGAAAGATGGGGTTCTAGAAGTTCGTGGATATAACGCTGTTCCATTCATGTTACCTCTGATGAAGATTAAGGTGACCTGGAACCGTAAGCTATAGCACCCCAAACCATAACTCCAACAGTGTGATGAACATGTCTTTCAACAAAAAACTGTGGATTCCTCCTTTCACCACGTCGCCTTCTAACCCTGGCACGCCCATCGTGCATGCCTAAACAAAATCGAGACTCGTCACTAAAAACAATACTGTTCCATTCCTGATCCCAGAGTGACCGTTGTCTGCACCACTCAAGGCGATTACGTCGGTGTTCTCTAGTAAAAGGGAGGACCCAGTGTGGCCGGTATGAAAACAAGCCAAAACTTCTCATTCGTCGGTAAACACTTCGCATGCCAATAGGTCTTCCGTGTTCTGCAAACCATTCATTTGCAATGGACCTGGTAGTGGAGAAACGGTCCCTTAAGGCCAATAATCTTAGGCGGCGATCTTCACGGTCTGTTGTTCTACGGCGGCGTCCAGTGCCCCTTGGTCTTTGCGTACGGCCTTCTCGAAGCCATGCCTGACAACACCTAACCACAGTGTCTACACTTCTTTGCACTCTAACTGCAATTGCCCGAAAAGAAAGTCCAGCTTCCCGAAGTCCCACTATACGGACCCTATCAAACTCACTAAGTTGACGAAATCGTACAGGTCTCCGTACTCTAGGCATCGTAACCGATCGTAAAGGATGTCAAGAACCAAAATCCGCCAACGTTGATTCTTTACTGCGGCTGAAATATTCATTTTTAGAGCGTTAGTGAATTAAAAAAAAACAGTATAAAAACCGGAATGGCCAACTGATAAGGCCGAAAAATTTTTCACTTGTTATCTACAGTAAGATAAATACATTCACCAACTTTTATTAAAATAAAACCATTTAAACTGGGTGTTCGGATTTATATGTCACTTAGTATATTTCAGTAAGGGTTTTCACCAAGAAATTTGCCTTGTCGTCTAGGATGTATAAAACTTTGGACCAATTGCGATCAAGTAAGTCTAGCTGGAACTGCAATTCATTAAAGTTTTTGGTATCACGAAAAGAAATCCTCTTTTCATATGTTGAAACTTATGTGATGTTGATTGTTATAATGGAATGGTCAGCTATTTTTGGTGTGTAGTGAACATTATGTACAATTTGATTGTCATTAGTAATTGTAAGATCTATTTTTGTTGCACTTTGTGATGTAATTCTTGTAGATTGTTGCACTAGTTGGTAAAGTCCATTTCGATCAATAGCATCTCTCAATTTTCTTGAAAAATTGAAATTGAAAAGTCTACTAATATAAAAGCGTGTTTTTTTAAACTATTATTTTATGAGTGTTATAATAATCAGATCTTTTTCAGTAGGAAGCAGATCTATTTAACCACTCCAAACAATAAAAACATATTGCTTTTTAAATTTTTTTAGTTTTTGATTATAAATATTTTAAAAGTATAAAATACGAATAAAAACCAAAAATTAATAATTTAGCTGAACTAGAATATTAAAATCCAAACAAAAGCTTTGCAGCATTCGATGCGGTTTATAAAAAAATACAACTGAATATTTGCATTCCCAATTGCGAATTTCGGCGGTAAATATTTGCGGCAGCGTTATCGGCAGAGTATGCACTGAATATCATATCATATAATTATGATATTTCTTTTTGATATAAAATATTACTGTATAATACGTTTATAATAACAGTTCAACAGATTATCAACATAGTTTGTTCGAGAAGCTTCGATAAAAAATTTTTGATCGCGGGCGCATTCCCGACACAAAAAAACAATACTACTAGGTACAGAGAATCCGCATACCATCCGTCTCATGCGACGACGTCGCTTTATCTTCGTCTCAGAGAATAAATGACAGGCTGCCAAACAAATTTGAGCCTATTTGCTTCAGTTGCATTCCGGTATCCATCAATTCCTGACCCTCCTCGTTTCGTTCTCCAAGAAACCGTAAACAGCATTACGTGCAGGAGAACAGACGACAACAAAAGTCGCAAAATTTACAACTTGTAAAAGTACCGGCAGGGGAAACCTATATATGATTTCTTCGGAAAAGTTCGAACAAACATCAAGGCCTGGAGTGCTGATATCGGAGCGACCCTACCGGCTTTGGAACTTTAGAAGCAGTGTCGTCGTTCACTGGCGTTGTTGCAGGTACATGAAAGTGGCATCAGTTTTATGGAGAAAAAATTCGTTTGTAGAAGGCTACAATGTCCATACGTTCATCTTACAAATTTTATCACTAATAGTGGCCAACAAATGAGTGCCCCTTTTTCAGAAACGTCTATACTACTACGAGCCCCTTCCCACTTCAGTTGGCCCAACTATTGAAATCTTAGTTTTTTTTCCTATCAAACACAAAAAATAAAAATGTATCAGGGTGTTTCAGGTTTAAAATATTAACAATGAATATTTTGATAAGATATAGCAGAAAACACCAACTTTATCACTCCCTAATCAAATTTGCAGCATAAAAATAACACATGTTGCAATTACAGCATATCAACCTATTTTCATTTCAATGCAAAACAAGTCTATAACGCATAGGTGGCTGTGAAAAATAAAAGCCATGACAATTGTTTTTACTAATCACAGCTGTAAGAATACGTTTAAAATAGTTTTGGGTAGTTAACGTTTTCAAAATGGGTAGAGGAAAGGTTATTAGTGAGAAAATTCGGTTACTGATAATCAAATTTTTTAATTCTGGGAAATCAAAACTCAGAAATTGCAACTTTGTTAGACTTATCGCGGTACAGTGTGAGAAATATTGTTAGAAGATATAACGTAACTGGTTCAGTTCACGATATGTTAAAAAAGTAATATCACAGATGCCGACCAAAGAGCATTAAGAAGAATAATCGTGAAAAACAGGCATGCCAATTATTTACAATTAAGTGCTCTGTGGAGTGACGCTGTTGGAAGGAGAATTTCGAGGTCCACAACTCATAGAGAGGCCCACAAACTGGGATTTAGCACTTGCAAGGTAAGTTTTCTTATAAAAAACAGGCAAGTAAAAACCCTAAAGCTGCACAACTTGTTCATAGGCCTAAGAAAAGCCACTATTAACTCCACTGCAAAAGAAAAACCGGCTTTGATGGGCTAAACAACATAGACAATGGACACCTCAACAATGGTGTGCAATACAATGGAGTGATGAGGCCCGATTCGAAGTTTGTGTTGATGACAGTCGCAGTAGAGTTATTCGCAAAAAATGAAGCATTCCATGTTGACTGTCTGAAGAGAAAAGTGAAATTTCCAGCATCCATTATGACATGGGGCAGTATGTCATCAAAAGGAGTAGGAAAACTTCATTTTATTGATAGAGTGGATCCATCAAATATTTGGCAATTTTAGAAGAATCGCTATTACCAGTGATGGAAGAATGTTTCTCATCCGGCCAAGATTTTGTGTTTCAGCAAGTTGGTGCAGCGTGCCATACCTCAAAAAGGCTATAAAATGGATGGAAGAAAATAATGTACCACTTTTGGAATGGGTTTCTAGCAGTCCAGATCTGTCACCCATTGAAACTTTATGGCACGAGGTTCTACGACAACAACTGAGACAAAAGCTTCAAGAAATATGGGATTGTTTTACACCAAATTTTTGCCAAAACTTGGTTAACACTATGCCCCAAAGGATTTCAGCTGTAATAAAAAACGAAGGTAATCTTTCAATTGTTGCTTTGTTAACTTCGCGCATTTATTCGCACATTGTTTATTTGTTCAGATGTTCTATTAGTTATAGGTCAAATATGTATTTTTTACGACTAGAGTGTGTCTAAAATGTTTTTGAGAAAATAAATTGTTTTAGAAGTAAATAGTTTCGTCTTGTTCAGTTTATAAAGGCATATTTTGGTACAAATCTTGAAGTGGGCCAACTGAAGTGGGAAGGGGTCATTCATTCCCAAATTACTGCATAATCCATATAAATCAGCTCACTATTTCAGACTTATTTGCTAACCCGACTTAAGCTGATGCGTGTTTCATGACAAAAGTGGCTATAACCTTAGTTCCGCCTAAATCCATGTTACACCAACTATGATGTTCTTGTTCATGAACAAAACCGGCTATATCCCCTCAACGTGTGTTAAATAAAATCACGAGTCCTGAGAATGTGAAAGAAATAAGACTGGTATCAGATGGCTGCAGTGGGCAGAACCAAAATAGTATTGAATTTTAGAAAAAATGAAGATAAAAAACTTTATACAATAGTCAAGCCTCAAACGTGCTGTAGTACTTTCGAGGACAATGCTACTTCAACATATTTGAGTAAACAAAAGAAAATTGCAAAAAAAATTACCAGTCTGATGTGACTAATGCTAAAGGCATATGTAAAAGGGGGAAGACGATATCCCTCATATCCCCAGAAAACGTTTGTATAAATAACGTAAAAATAAATCCTGAAAAACTAAAGAATGTTGATTAACCTTTGACAAGGGAATTTGGAACGGCGTGAAAGCAAAAAAGAATTCGAATTGGAATACTATATGACTGCAATGGATAATCAACAAAGTCTAGCTCAAGAAGAATAAAACGCCGATAAGAATAGTGTGTGCTTTACTACTACTGAGTCTAGTTTTGAAGCTGATATTGTATGATTGTTTTTTATATTCATTTTTAACAAAAAGGAGTTTTTACTATACAAGTTGAGTTTTAAGGTGATTTATCGGAAACAGTTTATAACAAAAAATGTGTGATTTTCTTTTTATTCCTTTTTGTTGCTAGTGATCTATAATGTTTTCACACGAATTTCGTTTCAATACCGGGTAAATCCTGAGTTGACATTTAAATTCCCCTTCTATACTGACATATGAGCCAAAGATATGTTTTATTTTGTAAAACACATTTATTGTGTTACATATACTAATATTAGGCTATTACTGATTCAAAAACTCACATACAGTTACGAGCTACAGATTTTCGCCTTTTTCTTGATTCTAACAGTTTTGGATTTAGTCACTTTTGGGAATAGGGGACTCAAATTTGTAATAGTGAACATCTCAAACGTCACATTCGAATATTGCATTCAACTGGGGATAATCAGAATCAACTGTGTTGTAACAAATGCGGAGGAGATACGTGCAAAATAATCCCCTTATGTGAAAAACTTTACTGTCCTTCAAGTTTAAGACACAAACATAAGATTTAAATTGCTGTCAATAGTGAATTTACTTATTTAATAATTACATGCGTATTTCTCATGACATATTTGCAGTTTGTTAGTTTCGTCGTAATTTCAAAATGCTTAGGATCGTTTTATACGTGTGTACGTACAAATTGATTTATGGGAAAGGATTGAAATGATCCCGGGGATCTTTTTATATTATACCCCACGATATTTTATATAATCAAAATGAGGCACCAGCTGTTTATCTAATTCTAAATCATATGTATTGCTCAAAGAAACAAGAACGTGTAAACGTATAATATTTTACATGCGTTACTTGCAATAGGCGTTTTAAGGTTTATAAAATTAACAAATTATACTTGAGCAAATAAAACCCCTTTTCAAATTAAAAAAAAAATACTCATACCTTTTTGAGGTTTGTAGCATTAACAAATATAATTGATTAATTAAGGAGATAGGCCTTTATTCCGAATAAAAAGATACGACTCGTGCTTCTTGTGATATGGAACACAAAAAGACGCTGGCCTCAATTTTATCCCCATTTTAAAAACGGTTAGAAAGGCAAACATTGCTAATAAAATATTCTTCGACGCCGCTTTCTCCACTTGCTGTTGTATCAGGAATATAATAATCTTTGAAGGCATTTAGAGCCGTTAGCATTTGTATCCCTTGCCAATTTTAGCGAATGGTTTTAGGTTTACGTCTTAATTTCACTAACCCGCAATTTTGAATTACAAATGGTTTCTAGATGGAAACATTTTATGACAGCACCTGTCAGCAGTTTTTTCGAGTTTACCCGCAGCAAAACTTGACAGCTGTTGTCACCAAGAATTACAATACCTTTAATAACAAGTAATTATAGTCTCCTAAGTCACCAGAAAACGTCGCTAAACTGTTTTTCTGATTTTATTGTCAATAAGTTTTGTAGGCTATGTGTATGTAGAATAATCTGTTACTCATGAGATAGTCTTGTCAAATACCATCTGGTCATTTAATTTTATCGAAAAAAATCGAAAAAACACGTTGCTGAATAATATTTAACAAGAAGCATGAGTGTTGGCCTTCGTCTCGGATTTTTGCACCTGTACGAATGTTTATTGTTAAAAAAATATTACTTTGCATCTGCATACTTATGATATTACTTATGATAAACTCGCGGCATGATCTGTAACTATAAAAAATACTAACGGGTAATATGATTCCAGGGATCATTTTATACGCCCGAGGAGAGATCATTTCACATCACGTACAAAATCTCCAGATATCGATCGAAATACAACCTTCAAATACAATGTGTGGTATTTAAACATTGCTTAAATCTAGCTGAACATTAATGGAATCTATCAATCAAACAACATTATTATCAACCATCAGTCTAGTACCCTTTAATCCTTCCAAGTCACAGTACCTACACTAACAAAAAACAGCAAGGCTTCTATGAGTAATTGAGCTATCCATACTGATTTGTCACATTTAAATCACCGAGAATATGAATTTTTATTCAGCATCGACACCTCACCCTACGTTTTTGAAGCACGCCACTGCGCCTCTAGGGGAATTGACGATGACTGCACGTCACATAAATCCCTTTTACAGAAAATGGATAATATCACGGTTATGCGACCGGCGTTGAAGTTCGAGACCCGTCATTCCTGATTGGGTCGTACTCCTGAGTTATTTTTATTTATTTGACAACTGGTGGAATTTTTGAGGTGTTGGCTATTCTGATTTATTCGATATAGGTCACATGTGAGGTGGAGTTACGGTGATGCTAAAATAGCGGCAGTTTAAAACGAAAATGTTTTCTGTACATTGTTGGTCAATTTCTTCCTGATATACAGGGTGTTTCAGTTTATTGTTGCATAATTTCGAGATTCGATAGAACTTTTAAAATTAATGCATAAAGTCTATATAAACATGGGTCGAAAAATGCATAGCTTCCGAAATACAGGGTGTTTAAATTTACTTTCTAAAATAGTTTTTTTTAAATATTTCGAACAATATTTAATGTATAACAGTAAAAATTGGTATACAAGAGTTTTTTGGTACGACAAAACGAACCATGGGCATAGTTTTACTGTAGCCGATAGAGGGCGCTCTCTACTGTACCTGTAGTGTATTAAAATGACAGAAAATTTTTTCTTAGTGCAATTTTTGGTTTTTGAATAAAAAAACTGATTCTTCGCACTTTTCAACATAAAAAAGCTCTCTTGTGAGTTTCGTTATAGTTAGCCGTTTTTGAGATATTTCGATTTTTAAGGTTCGATGCATTTTTAATTATTTATGTAAAAATAACGTAAAAAAGTCAGTATCTCGATAATTTTTAGAAGTAGGCTGTGCCTGCAAATATTTTTGAAATTGAAAGCAGAATTAGGTTAAACGTCAATTAGTTGACAGTTAGTTTTGTTGTCTGTTGAAACCTGAAACGTTTTTTGCAATTGTGAATGCACGAAATTTAGTTTCTTTTACCTGTTTTTTTTTTGTAAGTTTCATAAAAATGCCATTTTTATTCTCCAATCAAGAGTTAGCGGATATTCATTTTGTGTATGGCTTTGTAAATTAATGGAAACGCAGCAGAAGCAGCCAGAGAATACGCACGAAGATTTCCAAACAGACGACATCCAACTCGCTCAGTATTTGTAAGAGTGCATCGCCAAATAACTGAAAATGGTTTTGGAAATCTCCAAAGGGATCAAAACATAAATGTTCGTCAACGCAGATTTACCCGTATGATTCTGCGTGAGTTTGATAGAGATCCGACCACAAGTGCTAGGAGAGTTTCTGGTGCATTGGGAATTTCATGTTCGCCGTGTTCTAAGAAATGACCTGTACGATCCCCTGACCTAAATCCATTAGATTTCTTTGTGTGAGGATTTCTAAAAGAAAAAGTGTACGAGACTCCCGTAACCACAAGAGACAGAATCAGGAATGCATGTGATGAAATAAGGCCTTATTTGAATAATGCTATACCACGTTCGATCATCCGTAGATGTGAATTGTGTATTGAACAATTGGGTTTACATTTCGAGCAACTACTTTAGATTTTGTATGTTTGTATAGCATTTCAGTTGTAAATAATTAATTTAATTTGTTAAAAATAATATTGGAAAATTAAACAAATGAATATTCTGTTTTTGTGTTTATTTGTAGTTAGGAATTATTGCTGTGTTTAAAAACACAATCTAAACGATCATCTTAATTACTTGTAATGCCCAAATCGAAAATGTAAAAAAAATATTATTTTCCCATTATTAATTAAAAATGCATCGAACCTTAAAAATCGAAATATCTCACAAACGGCTAACTATAAAGAAAACTCACAGGAGAGCTTTTTTATGTTGAAAAGTGCGTAGAATCAGTTTTTTATTCAAAAAGCAAAAAATTGCACTAAGAAAAATTTTCGGTCATTTTAATACACTACAGGTACAGTAGAGAGCGCCCTCTAGCGGCTACAGTAAAACTGTGCCCATGGTTCGTTTTGTCGTACTAAAAAACCCTTGTATACCAATTTTTACTGTTATACATCAAATATTGTTCGAAGTATTTAAAAAAAAACTATTTTAGAAAGTAAATTTAAACACCCTGTATTTCGGAAGCCACGCATTTTTCGACCCATGTTTATAAAGACTTTATGCATTAATTTTAAAAGTTCTATCGAATCTTAAAGTTATGCAACAATAAACTGAAACACCCTGTATAATGCGCAAAGACGGATTCGTAAGTTTTCAAAACAGCTGTCTGACAGAAGACCTCGAGATATTTTCCAAAGCTTTTAACTTGATCGGTTTGTATGTTATTAGTATGAATGTGTGGGACGATCTTGAATCTGTACTCTCTACTAGTTTCTTTGCAACGAAATTTATTGATTATTGACCACGTAGTGTTAATTTTATTTCTTGAATGAGTGATGAGTTGATTATGATATGCAGCCCTTTCATTTTTAATTTTTTTACTGACGTCTTTTTTACGTATCAAATTCCTTTGCTTAACGACTTCGTTATTTCTTTTATAAGTTTGTCAGTAAAACTAATTTTTCCCTTGCTTTTTTGTTTCTGGATAATTGGGAAAACGTATTTGAAAACAGAAGCAGAAAGAATCGAAAAAACTGTCCATCATACCCCGAAAAAACCTGAAACAGAATCCTTCAATATTTGACTGATTGAAGGGCCTGATTTGAACTGTATTTACAATTTTCTTATATGACTCGAGTTGTGCTAAATCAATGTCAAATTGCTGAGCACAGTGATCCGAGAAAGCCAAACCAGCTCGGTCGATATCCTGTTGGGGTATCTAATTCCGGGCTCCTGCAACTTCGTGATTAAGAGCTGCTAAAGTCTGTGAACGGTGTTCCGAGACATCATACTGAAATTTTAATTATGGCATTATGTAGAGGAGAAAAAGTGGCGATGTTAATTCCAACTCATTTGAAGTGCCACTACAAATAAAGTTGGAAAGAATTGAAACGCTGTTAGTTACCTAAATACGCGACTTTGGCCCTATTTTATCGATTTATTTACTTACTTACCGAGATCCCATTGGCGCGGGGTCGAACACCCGGTATAAACAAATGACTAAATACTAAAGCACACAGGACAGTGTAAATCTGGCTTTAGAAAGTTCAACATCTTAACAGCGTATTTCCTCCTTAAGCGATCTAGGTCGCTTCAGTGTCAGCCGAGTCTCGGGTCTCCAGGGTGCACTGACAAAATTGGAGTGGGTCGCGCTCAGCTCCATAGAAAAAAAATGAGGAGATTCGAAAGGGAGCTTGTTTACATTCCGGGACAGACACGTACCCCCTAGGGAGAGCCCGCCCGCGCTGTGGGAGGAGATAAATTTCGGGATCTGTAGCCGTAAAATCGGGATTTTTGGCTGAGTGGCGATCGACGGCTGGCTCGGAGCACATTGGAAATTAATTTTCATTGTGCGTATCTTTCACTTGTGTTACTCAGAGGCAACAAAGGTCGGAACAGAGGAAGCGGCAATGAACATCCAGGGTGAGCCGGTATTTAGGATGATTGGAAAAATGGAACGTAACGCCATGTTGATACAGGGTTTTGCAAAGATAGTAGGACCTTGGTGAAGCAGAAGAACCATCCACAGGAAAATTAAAATATCCACATAGTTATAGAGCCTGGAATGACTTCTTGAGGAGGTACAGGGTGATGTCAGTTTCTGTGCCGCGGATGATACTGACAGGTGTGTGAACATGTGCGTGTTAACACTCCTAGTACAGAAGATTTTTGTGCGGATATTCCAGAATTGTCTCGAACAATAAAACGAGTTTATCTCTGAAAAATAATAGCCCGACAAAATTTGTTCAAGGGAAAAGTCGTATAGGTAGAGCTAAATCCCGATTGAATGACTTGACAAGATATGAAAAAGCTGAAATTCTCATCTACCTAAGAAATTACGTCCAGCTGATTGACTCTGCACTTTCTACTCAACGTCGTTAGGAACATGTACTATCGAGAAAATAAACGAATTTAGTCAGTCAAACAGACACATAGATGTTCTATCTCTGCCTTATCCGTAGTTACCGTCCATCTGGCAACGTTGTCACTTTACGTGAAGCGCAGTTCGAAAAGAACAGTCGAACAGACCGTTACGCCGTGCGATTAGCTCAGATAGCAGAAGGAAACGCTTATCGAGAATACTTCTTTATCATTTAGTTCCAGAGACATGTGTACGGTAAAACCTAACATGTCTGAAATATGGCTAATAGGCGCATAGAATTACCGGGATTGGGACTATGTAGATATCGATACGTATTTGCCAAAGTAACGTAAGTCACCAAAAACGATTTCGGAGAAAAAACGTGTTTTTAATTTAACCTGGTTGAACTTTTTTAAATTGTGCAAAATTTACCAGGGCGTTTCTCTGAGGTCTATATTTAACAAAGAATAGTGATTTTTGTAGTTTTTCTATATTTTTAGTGGTTAATTGATACTTAAGTTATTTTACGGGTTCAGAAATCTCGAAGTCTTGATCAAAAATGTAACGTAAGTACACATATACGTCAGTTTGGCGGCAAATTGTAGCACTTTTCTAAAGGATTAAAAACTATCGTTTATTATTAAAAAAAACACAAAATAACGTTACAAAACAAAATATGAAATTCTTACTAGTAAAAAATATATATTTTATTAAGTTTTGGAGCTTTCATCTTCATTATCATCCTCTGCATCAGTTTCTGCTAACTCATCTGGAAGAGAAGACTTAGATTTTAATTAAAGAATTCATCGTGAAACCTGGCAGGTATGACATGTAATTAACTAACGGCTGAAAATATTGTTGTACATCGCATTCCTGTTCAAATTGAACACCCACTGTCCATTTGAGCTATCAGTACCTATTGGTACATTTATTTCTTCTTGCATAGTATGGTTACCATCATTTTCATAAGGACTCGAATTGTTAGAAGACAATAAAATTGATTGATCTATTTCGATTACGTCTTCACTTACTAAAGTAGTTTTTTAAATATTTTCGGAATTATCAGGATCAAAAATATTGTCTCTTGAAATAATGGATATCGGCATAGACCAGATTTCTTCCTCAGAATAAACATTATTCGATTCATCATTTTGGCTAAGAGCCGCCAAATTCCTTTTGTTCGTGAACTGACCATAGACATAATCTGAAAGTAACCGAGCATTTATGTTTACAATGTTTCATAGCTTCTATAAAAATTAGAATAGAAACAAATACACAGTCTTTCTCTAACTTCAACCGATTCATTCCTGTAAATTTCTCACAGGCTTCGAGGTTATGACAGAATAACTTCTAATAAATAAACGAAATTAAATTTGAAATGGGAGTTTTATAGGTAGGTACATAATATTAGTTAAGGTTTTAATATTTTTAAATTCTAAATACAAAAAAACGTTTTTTTAACTTCAACCGATTCATTCCTGCAAATTTCTCACATACCTTGAGGTTATCACACAATCATTTATAATAAATGAACGAAATTAAATATGAAATGGAATTTTATAGGTATGTACTTATATAATATTAGTTAAGATTGTAATATTTTTGAATTCTAACTATAAAAAATGTCGTTTACTTACCTAAAATCAATAATTAGTCGATGGTAGCACGAACCTAACACTGTTGTATGCCAAACACCGACTGCGAAAATCTGACGTTTGGATTAGAATCCCACCTTCCCAATTGAACCAAAATATGAAATACACATCTGAAATATCTTATCTTAACAGAGTATCCAGTATATAATTGGGGAACAGTCTAATCATTATTGGATTGATGAATGGCAGATGACAAAAGAAAATTTCAATGACGTCAGAAACGTATTCATAACGTCGTTTATACAAATATACTGACATATAAATCCGAACACCCAGTTTAAATGGTTTTATTTTAATAAAATTTTGTATAAGTACTTAATGAAGCATAATAAGTAAATCATAAAAATTTCAAAATGATTGCACTGCTTTAAAGCCCTTTGACCTTTAATAATGTGTGGATGCACCCTGATGGGCTACGCATTCTCCAACGCGCCTAGGCATGCTTCTGATCAGGTGGTCAATGTCCTCCTGTGGTATCTCATTCCAGGCAACCACCAACTCCTCTCGAAGTGCTTCTAGAGTCTGAGGAGGACGTTGCAAATTGAGCAATCTCCTACCCATCATATCCCACACGTGCTCAATTGGGGATAAGTCGGGAGATCTTGGTGGCCATGGTAACAATGTGACATCATTATGTTGAAAGAAGTCTATTGTGACTCTTGCGACATGTGGTCGGGCATTATCTTGTTGGAAAGTTGGATCTGCGAGGGTGTCAAGTTAGGGTAAAAGATGGGGTTCTAGAACTTCGTGGATATAACGCTGCGCGTTCATGTTACCTCTGATGAAGATTAAGGGTGACCTGGAATCATAAGCTATAGCACCCCAAACCATAACTCCAACAGTGTGATGAACATGTCTATCAATAACAAAACTGTGGATTCCTCCTTTCACCACGTCGCCTTCTAACCCTGGCACGACCATCGTGCATGCCTAAACAAAATCGAGACTCGTCACTAAAGACAATACTGTTCCGTTCCTGATCCCAGAGTGACCGTTGTCTGCACCACTCAAGGCGATTACGTCGGCGTTCTCGAGTTAAAGGGAGGACCCAGTGTGGCTGGTATGAAAACAAGCCAAAACTTCTCATTCGTCGGTAAACACTTCGCATGCCAATAGGTCTTCCGTGTTCTGCAAACCATTCATTTGCAATGGACCTGGAAGTGGAGAAACGGTCCCTTAAGGCCAATAATCTTAGGCGGCGATCTTCACGGTCTGTTGTTCTACGGCGACGTCCAGTGCCCCTTGCTCTTTGCGTACGGCCTTCTCGAAGCCATGCCTGACAGCACCTAACCACAGTGTCTACACTTCTTTGCACTCTAACTGCAATTGCCCGAAAAGAAAGTCCAGCTTCCCGAAGTCCCACTATACGGCCCCTATCAAACTCACTAAGTTGACGAAATCGTACAGATCTCCGTATTCTAGGCATCGTGGCCGATCGTAAAGGATGTCAAGAACCAAAATCCGCCAACGTTGATTCTTTACTGCGGCTGAAATATTCATTGTTACAGCGTTAGTGAATTAAAAAAAAGCAGTATAAAAACCGGAATGTCCAACTGATAAGGCTGAAAATTTTTTCACTTGTTATTTACAGTAAGATAAATACATTCAACAACTTTTATTAAAATAAAACCATTTAAACTGTGTGATCGGATTTATATGACACTTAGTATATAATCAGGGAGAAATAGCATATTGACCAAAAAGCACAAGAGCATTTTTAAGTTGGTTTTGTGTTCATTTGGAGGTAGAATTTTGGGGTGGATAAAAAAATGGCGCCAGGTGTGAAAATGGTGATTGCCCTTGTTGTTGTTATGAATTCGAATTGAAATATTGAAATGTGAAAGGTTATATTTTTTTTAAAGGTATGCGGTAATCGATTGAATTCCATTCTCCTAAATTCAGCCAACCTAATATTACAAGTTCGTCTTCGTAAATCAAAAAACGGACTATAAATGATAAGTATGCTTCGACGAGGTAGTAGCTTAGGAAATATTTCTTTTCCTCCCCTGATACTGCTGCAGTGTATTTCTCTTGAATATTTGTATGAATTGGCAACGTTGCCTATACAGGGCGAGAAACAAGGGCAAAAAACAAGGGCTGTCGTTTGGAGTAGTTTAGTCCATAACAAACTATTAATGTACGTAGTTGGTCAAGGACGTGCTAGCTCTTTGGAAGCCAGAACAGAAAGCTAAATAATTAAAATAAAAAAATCATTTTTTAAAAGTATTTCTTCAGGTTGGAAATACGATAAATGCGTGTTACACAATTTTTCCATCCTGCGGCCAAAACGACACACGTTTTTATTTTTGAAAACTTCAGATGAGGGAGCAAAATTATCATTTGAATATTTCCAATCGGGAAAGTTATTTTCAAGTTTTGGTCAATTTATTGAGCAGCGAAACAAGAGGTTGTTTTTAAAATGTGTTTCTTTGTTTTGCTTGTTTTTTACTTCTTAATATTCATGATAGTAAATAACTAGTGCCTTTTGGTAATTCCTATATAACTTTCATTTTGTTTTATTATTAGGACTCCAGAAAACTTCTTACTCCATTTGTTCTATATAATCTGATTTCGGTACCTTTTTTTGTCACTCTGTATACAATACTCATAAAATGACAGACGACGTTGGTCTAGATGTGCATGCAAAGTAAAGTAGGACGATCTGTGGAGACTAAACAACAGCGAGAGAGCACAGCTCTGCAGCTGGTATATTAATAAATTTTCACCAGTACGCTTCTGAAGTTATGGAGGCATACTGTCTTTCAAGCTGACACTCGCTGTCCCGATTGGTCCCAGCTCTTACGTAACCCCATGGAGATTTACGCCTTCTCTCGTAATCCAGGAAATTCAGACAATAAAAGGGGCAAATCTGAGTATTAAACTCGACAGGCTGAAAACTTGTGTGAACCTCTGTTTTGCTGGTCAACATATAGTTTGAATCAATGGTCTCAGTTAGTCTCATATCGATGTGTTGATTATTTGTTCAAATTGTAATCGGTCTCACGATAATGTTTCGATCCCTTTGCTCTAAGTTCCATTTGGATCTATTAGGTAAAGTTGTATAGCACCCTACAATTGTTAAAATACAGAATCTCATATTAGCCATCCTTGGTCCAATTTCATGCATTAATTTGTGAAACGGTGATGAAAAAAAATTTAAAAATTTTGATTTCTGTGCCACATAAACATAAAGCTCAACATATAATGCAAGAAAACTCACTCAACTATACCCGAACACTTTCAAAATGTGAATGACATACACAATTACTTTCAAGAGACAATTTATCAAGAATTAATAAATTTTTACGAAAACAATGTAAACATTAACGATTCTCTTAGCTGTTAGACAGGACCAGTCTAATCAAAATTGTAACTAATACCTCATCAAATGCCATTGGAGAGGATGGCTTCTCTATGATAGATCTAAAGTTATGAATCCCATTTTGTACGAATGCCTTGCTGAATATAATCAACACATGAATTCTGGGGGGATTATTTCCAGAAATATGTAAGAAAGCTATTGTTAAGCCCTTACCAAAAATACCAGAACCTAAAGAATTTACAGACTTGAGGCCTACTAGCATATTACCCGCTACATCCAAATATTAGAAAGGCATATTTATAATCAAATTAGATTTTTTGTGACACAAACGATATCATAACCGATAGTCAATCCGAAAACTTTAGCACAAGTACATCATTAGTTAATATCTTCGATGATATCAGACATCATCAAGAACAAAAAAAAATAGTACGTCGCATGGTTCTTCTCGATTTTAGTAAAGCGTTCGACACTCAGAATCATGAAATGTTACTATCCAAGTTACATTACCAGGGGTTTTCTCAGAGTTCCGTAAATCTGATAAAAACATACTTAAGCAACCGTCAAACTTAGCAAATGATTCCGCTATTTACAAAACCGATTTTAAACCTATAAAAAGAGGAGTTCTTCAAGGGTCAATTTTATCTCCTTTGCTATTTTCAATCTACATATCTGACATGATCAAATCGGTAAAATTTGCAAAGATAAAACAATATGCGGATGACTCACAAATATATACTAAGTGATATATAAATCCGAACACCCAGTTTAAATGGTTTTATTTTAATAAAAGTTGGTGAATGTATTTATCTTACTGTAAATAACAAGTGAAAAAATTTTCAGCCTTATCAGTTGGACATTCCGGTTTTTATACTGCTTTTTTTAATTCACTAACGCTCTAAAAATGAATATTTCAGCCGCAGTAAAGAATCAACGTTGGCAGATTTTGGTTCTTGACATCCTTACGATCGGTTACGATGCCTACAGTACGGAGACCTGTACGATTTCGTCAACTTAGTGAGTTTGATAGGGGCCGTATAGTGGGACTTCGGGAAGCTGGACTTTCTTTTCGGGCAATTGCAGTTAGAGTGCAAAGAAGTGTAGACATTGTGGTTAGGTGTTGTCAGGCATGGCTTCGAGAAGGCCGTAGGTACGCAAAGAGCAAGAGGCACTGGACGCCGCCGTAGAACAATAGACCGTGAAGATCGCCGCCTCAAGATTATTGGTCTTAAGGGACCGTTTCTCCACTACCAGGTCCATTGTAAATGAATGGTTTGCAGAACACGGAAGACCTATTGGCATGCGAAGTGTTTACCGACGAATGAGAAGTTTTGGCTTGTTTTCATACCGGCCACACTGCGTCCTCCCCTTAACTCGAGAACACCGACGTAATCGCCTTGAGTAGTGCAGACAACGGTCACTCTGGGATCAGGAATGGAACAGTATTGTCTTTAGTGACGAGTGTCGATTTTGTTTAGGCATGCACGATGGTCGTGCCAGGGTTAGAAGGCGACGTGGTGAAAGGAGGAATCCACCGTTTTTTTTTGAAAGACATGTTCATCACACTGTTGGAGTTATGGTTTGGGGTGCTATAGCTTATGGTTCCAGGTCACCTTTAACCTTCATCAGAGGTAACATGAACGCGCAGCGTTATATCCACGAAGTTCTAGTACCCCATCTTTTACCCTATCTTGACACCCTGGCAGATCCAACTTTCCAACAAGATAATGCTCGACCACATGTTGCAAGAGTCACAATAGACTTCTTTCAACATAATGATGTCACATTGTTACCATGGCCACCAAGATCTCCCGACTTATCCCCAATTGAGCACGTATGGGATATGATGGGTATATATTAAACATGACGAATCGCAGAATATATCACATGCATTCTTTCATCTATAGGGTTATAACAACAGGTCAACTGCCCTATTTAAGAGAAAGGTTTGTGCCTTTACCTCGTGCGCAGAGGAGCAGAAATAATCTCAATTACATCATACCTAGACATAGAACGTGTTGCTTCCGACGATCGTTTGCTTATGTGGCGGTTCACTTATGGAATAATTTACGAACTTCAGTTAATAGCTCATCTTTCAAAAACGTTCTCAAAACTGACAAAAACGTTGTTACAGAATCACCAGCGACTTCAGCAGGGTCCAACGTATGGGTTTTATAATTGAGAAACTGTCCCTTTTCGTCATTGCTCTATATTGTAGAATTTCCTTTGTTTGTGATGTTTATTCATGACGAAATAAATATTTAGAATTTGAATTTGAATTTGAATAAACTGCTACAGATAGTTGAGTGACAAAAAATGTTTAACTGAAAAACGGGAAGAAATATGTTAATTCATTAAGCACTATACATTGTTTTATTGCACATAGTCAAACATTCCAATATTTAGCTTAAAATCTGTTAACTTTGATAAAAGACAAGAAAGTGACAAAGGTCCGTACTGGACTTCTCAACCAAACTGGAAGATTAAATTTGCTCCTAAGTAAATTATCTGTTATCGTGCAAAATGTCAACAAATTATCTTCAATAGTGCGTGACATATGCAAAATCAAAGATTTGGGGAGTTTAGATATTTACGTAAGCACTGAAATTATGACTTTCTTATACTATTCGTGATTTGTTTTTCAGCCAGTCTTCCGCCCACCCTAGTACTTCGACCACCGCACTTGCTAGGGCAAAGGACGTCGTAGATAAAAAGCTAGTAAAGGATTGGCCTAGGACCGAACTCTGAGGAACACCGGCCCGTACTAGCCGTGTTGTTGACAAAACACTGTTAATTGTGACCCGAAGCTTTCTCCTTACAAGAAAAGATTTTAGTGATTTTATTTAGGATCAATCTATAGAGGATGCCCGCGTGCCACACCTTGCCAAAAGCTTATGAGACATCCAAAAGCAAGATGCCAGTACTCATGCTGACAGTGAATCCTCTGGTCACGTGCTCCATCAGCCTGACTGCCTGTAGCTCGGTACTGTGCTCGGACCGAAAGCCGAATTGAGCGTCATGTAGGGAGGAGCTGACATCAGAATACTGGAAACGTAATGTTGAAGAAACATCGAACCCACCTTCTTTGGAATCATGATGACTTCAGCAGTCTTCCACCCCGCAGGGAAGTACTGGATTCTGAGCATCGCATTGATTATTGTCACCAAATATGTCAGAGCTTTCGGCGAGAGCAGCTTCAACTCCTTGTTGGTGATTTGATCCTCCTCAGGTGCTTCACGCACCTTAAGGCCTTTGATGTGACTTAGGAGGGTTCCGATAGTGTACTATGTGAAGCCTCAGATACATCTCTGAAGAAGGATTTAGTGCCTCCGCTATAATATTTCCTGGGTCATTATCAAGATCACAGTTGGGACAGAAATGTTTTCCCATAGCGTCAGCGAGAAGCTCTACCTTATCCTCCATTCTGACGACTAACATATGCCTTCGGGACCGTGGATGCGCGCTAGTTGTTTTAGCTTCCGTTTCTGAGTGACTTTGCGACCCTCCAGAGAGGAATACTTGAATCAAGCATTCCCGCCAGAAAGTCGCACCATTGCTCGTTGCGAAATACGTGGAGTGCATTTCTCACTTGCTTGCTCTTTGAGTGTCATTAGGTTAACAACTTTCTCATTTTCAGGTCCATACTACGTATCAGTTCGCTATGTCCGTTTAAATACGGAACACCCTGTATACCAAAGCTGTAAAGGTTGTGTGTGTGTGAAAAACAAGCTGCTTCTGAAAAATCTTTTTTTGTAAATGATATGAAACTTTTGAGCTATGCTATAGATACAGAACGAATCTCCAGCTCAGCATGTTTCACTCTGAGGTTGTAACCATATTTTCCTGGATTATCTGCTTCCTATCCGAGAGAGAAACGAGACGAATTCCCAGATGAAAACGTCTGTGCTCCCTACGTGTGTTAGCGGAAGGATATGCCCGAATTTGGATTGACAGCATTCCGGCCACTGAATGGAATTTGGCTTAGGGCTGTAGGATTAGACGAGATAACATAATTTGCTAGAGGCTGATGTAAGTAATTTGACAAAAGTGAAGATGCTTGTGAATGCGTGAAATTTGAGGACGACAATATGTCGTTATAAAGACTGTAAACGTAGATTTGACGAAACTAAGTTAAGCGCTCTTTTCATACCAGTAACATGCTAGATTTCAATTACTATAAAAATTGTTAATATCAGTAGCATTGAGCCTATGATTTTCAAAACTATGGTCGTATGTCGTTTTCGCTAGTTCTTTAACTGAACTGTATACTTATATGGGATGTATTAAAAGAAAAAAGGGCAAGATGCGACAAAAGATTTGTCAAGGAGGACAACTTTTTAACCAAAATGTCAAACAAAGAATCCTGGGAACAATTATACTCTATAAATAATATAGACAAAGCAACGGGACTGTTCATAGAGAAAATAAAAAAACTAATAGATATTAGTACCAATAAAGTAATAATTAGCCACAAAGAGAAAAGCAGAAATGCCTGGATTACCAAAGGATTAATAACCTCGGCAATAGAAAAAGAAGACTATATAATGTAATGAAACTAACGCCAACTACAGAAAATACCGACTGCTACAACCAATATAAAAATAAATTTATAGAGCTTGCAAGGCAAACCAAACGAAAACATTACCTAAATAAATTGAATAATAACTTAAATGATCCTAAGCGGCTTTGGACAACTATTGATGAGATTACTGGGAAAACAAAATTTAAACAGTGTGTCACTGAGTTAAATGCAACATCGGGAACAGTATTAAAAAATACTCAACAGATATGCGATGAATTTGTACAATTCTTTACTGACATAGGCGAAAATTTAGCAAGTAATATACAAGCAAATGTACAAAATACTCAGCCTCCAAAAAGTACTCTGAACTCATTTATTTTGGATAAAGTCGAGCAATGTGAAGTACACACCACTGTTATGTCCTTAAAAAATCGAAAAAGTCCTGGCTTCGATGGTATTAAAAGCGAGCATTTGAAAATTATAGCCGAGGACATAACAGAACCACTCACTTACCTAATTAACAAATGCTTTGAATCTGGCATATATCCCTCAATTTTAAAAAAAGGTAATATAATACCGATACATAAATCAGGAACAAAGACAGATGTTAACAACTATAGACCAATATCAATAATATCCAGTATACCAAAAGTTTTTGAAAAAGTTTTATCTACTAGAATGATTCGATAACTAACAAAATTCAAAATTTTCAGTGAAAATCAATATGGATTTACAGAAGGGAAAGCTACATCGGACGCAATAACTAAAATTGTATATCAAATACATCAAAATATTGATAACAGAATCCCTTCAATCTGCATTTTTGTTGATTTAAAGAAAGCTTTCGACACAGTTAATCACAAATTATTATTAGAAGCATTGGAGAGAATTGGTTTCAGAGGAAACGCGTACTCACTGATCGAAAATTATTTGTCAAATCGCCCACAATCTGTGCAGATATCAGGATCATATAGTAAAGAAATGTATATTAAGTGTGGGGTCCCACAAGGTACTGTCTTAGGTCCGCTGTTATTCAATATATATTTAAATGATATTTTCCAAATTAATGGTGTTGGCAAAATAACTAGTTTTGCAGATGATACTGCAATATTATATGAAGGCACTGACCGGTCTGATCTGAAAAATGTAATTGAAAATGATTTTATCAAAATTATTCGGTGGTTTAACAGTAGAAAATTAAGCATTAACTATTCTAAAACACATTTTTTGCCATTTGGATCTTATGCTAAACATTTGCCAAGTTACACAAATTTCTCCTTCAACATTAATGATAAAAAAATGCAAATTAATAGAGTGCCCAACATAAAATACCTTGGAGTGGTCTTGGATCCTCACTTACGATGGGACATCCATGTCAATTATATTTTAAAGAAAGTTAGATTTGTATCCTACAAAATTAAATACCTTGGGAATATATTGACAGAAAAATATCTTCGAACATTATACCATGCACTGATTGAGCCTCATCTCACATATGGTATATTAGCATGGGGAGCTGCATGTTCCTCACATATCTATAATTTAGGTGTTTTTCAAAAAAGTATTCTAAAAATGATATTTAAAAAACCGAAACTTTATCCCACTGAAAAAGTATACGCAGATGTTCGAATGTATGATATAAGACAGCTTTATTTCTTACACAGTATCACTCACTACCATAAATTGGTAAACACCAACCAAAAAATTAAACATAATCATTATACAAGGTACAAAATTCCTGGCACACTAGTTCCTCAACCGCATAAATCTATACTGCAGCGATCATATCCCTATTTAGCGCCTAAATTTTATGAAATTATACCTAAAGACTTAAAAGATTCACGTTTCGGAAATTGTTTCAAACGAAATTTAAAAAAATGGCTACATTCTATATCTAGGCTGAAGTTCATAAACTCATAAATACGAACATCAACTAAATACATAATATACTGTAGCTAATTTTGTCTTTTTTTGTCATTTGCATTCTACAGTTTCAACTTAAATTATTAGTCCATGTACAGGCGATGCCTTCTATTGGGCCAGTTTTGATTTTATATTTATTTACTCACATTGTTTGTTATCTTTGTATAGTACATTGAGTGTATAGATATTATTATTATTAAAAAAAACCCACATCATCTCCTTTCAGTCTCGGCCCCCCATAGCCATTCCCTCATAATGGGTAAGCTACTGAGCTATGATATTATTATGCTAAAGGTTCTTAACATTTATTATTCCTTTATTTTGTTTTTTGCCATTATACCGGCTTTGCTCCTCTTACTAGGACGATGTGCCACGATTCTGACGCATATTTGTATGTGATGTAAGATATTTTTGCCTCTATGCCGAAGACATTGCATTAGGAGGCCAGTCACGTTCTAGTGACAAAGTTCATATCAGGCTGCAGGATACGGTCGACGACATTTTAGAGTATGGATGATTCTACGAAAAAATGAGTAACTCAACGTCATAAATCAATAGATACCTATCGAGTTTTGTTATATTCTGTTTATATCTAATGTTACGTCAAAAATCTAGAAGTCTTTTATTCATCTCTTCATGACTCGCTTTGAATACAAGTTGTTGAAACAATACAATAAATCCTTAAAACGTAAGCCCTTTGGTATGTAACAATCCCAAAAATGTGTCTATTAAACATTATATCATATACAAAATAAACTGCAAGCTTCATCGTTCGTAAAATGCATTTGGCAAGCACAAACATTGCTTAAATAAACGCGAAACTATTGACAACTATTGAAAATTTGAGGATTGTTTATGTTTTGATTAGGTATTTGTTTTGTTGTATTCCATGGTCTGCTTTTATTAATTGTCTTTTTTGTATATACCCATAGCGAATATGCATTTAAACAAACACATGCCTTTCATTATTAGCATTACTCAGTTACCTTTTAGCGATATTTTGTACTATACTAATATAAATCCGAACACCCAGTTTAAATGGTTTTATTTCAATAAAATTTTGTATAAGTATTTAATGAAGCATAATCAGTAAATGATAAAAATTTCAAAATGATTGCACTGCTTTAAAGCCCTTTGACCTATAATAATGTGTGGATGCACCCTGATGTGCTACGCATTCTCCTACGTGCCTAGGCATGCTTCTGATCAGGTGGTCAATGTCCTCCTGTGGTATCTCATTCCAGGCAACCACCAACTCCTCTCGAAGTGCTTCTAGAGTCTGAGGAGGACGTTGCAAATTGAGCAATCTCCTACCCATCACATCCCACACGTGCTCAATTGGGGATAAGTCGGGAGATCTTGGTGGCCATGTTAACAATGTGACATCATCATGTTGAAAGAAGTCTATTGTGACTCTTGCAACATGTGGTCGGGCATTATCTTGTTGGAAAGTTGGATCTGCCAGGGTGTCAAGATAGGGTAAAAGATGGGGTTCTAGAACTTCGTGGATATAACGCTGCGCGTTCATGTTACCTCTGATGAAGATTAAAGGTGACCTATAGCACCCCAAACCATAACTCCAACAGTGTGATGAACATGTCTTTCAACAAAAAACTGTGGATTCCTCCTTTCACCACGTCGCCTTCTAACCCTTACACCGACGTAATTGCCTTCAGTGGTGCAGACAACGGTCACTCAGGGACCAGGAATGGAACAGTATTGTCTTTAGTGACGAGTCTCGATTTTGTTTAGGCATGCACGATGGTCGTGCCAGGGTTAGAAGGCGACGTGGTGAAAGGAGGAATCCAACAAGATAATGCCCGACCACATGTTGCAAGAGTCACATTAGACTTCTTTCAACATAATGATGTCACATTGTTACCATGGCCACCAAGATCTCCCGACTTATCCCCAATTGAGCACGTGTGGTATATGATGGGTAGGAGATTGCTCAATTTGCAATGTCCTCCTCAGACTCTAGAAGCACTTCGAGAGGAGTTGGTGGTTGCCTGGTATGAGATACCACAGGAATACATTGACCACCTGATCAGAAGCATGCCTAGGCGCGTTGGAGAATGCGTAGCACATCAGGGTGCATCCACATATTATTAAAGGTCAAAGGGCTTTAAAGCAGTGCAATCATTTTGAAATTTTTATCATTTACTTATTATGCTTCATTAAGTACTTATACAAAATTTTATTAAAATAAAACCATTTAAACTGTTCGGATTTATATGTCACCTAGTATATTTTCAGACGAGGTGATTTTATTTTGATGAATAAAAAAGAATTCGAGGAGAACTAGATTAAAAAAATAAAAATGCAAGGGATTTCTGTATAAAATTTTCATTGGCTTGAATGTTAGGCTATGAAGAAGATATCCAGATGCATTATTCGCGAGCCTGTTAAGACATCGTTTAGCTACTTCCTCATAAAAAACCATACTAATGCATCTAATTTATTTTTTGATAAAATTAACCATTTCTGTGGAAATGTCGGAAAAACTCCTCTAGCGGCCGTATCTGCAACTAGCAAATCTTCGAATGTTATAACATTTGTAGTCCAAAAATAGCTGTTTTTCACTAGCTTAACTTTGTTAAAGTCGGCTCAGCCGAAATACAGGTTGTTTTTTACGGAAGCTTTTGAATATCCCCCACCACCCTATTTTCAGAGATACTGCAAAAATTTTCAAGCAAAAAAGGTTCAGATTATCCTCGAATTCAAAGACCAGGTATTTTTTTTTTGTTAGGTTAGTATAGCGAAAAGAGCTATTGGACTACAAACGTTATAATACTCATGTTTGTTAGTTTCACATGTGGCCGCTAGAGGTTTTTCTCATCCAGACATTTTCTCAAGAAAATTAAATACATTGGTATGGTTTGTTTTTAAGAAAAAGTAGCTAAATGATGTCCAAACAAGCTCGCACAAATTGCATCGCGATTTCTTGTTCCTAACCTAACATTTGGCCAAAGGAAATCTTATAGGGCTATCCCTTAAGCCAATTTTTCTAGAATTCTTTGTTATTATCAAGCTGTAACCCTGAAAAGGACGATTTTAAAAAAGAAAGGTTCTTCAATGCCCCCATGAATACTCGAAATGCTGACCATCATGTTCTATGCATTTTTCGTACCTTCTCTGCTAGTGGGTTGAGTCTGGAAGGAGGAATGCACAGAAACATCACTTTTTCAGGTTGCGCACTCTAGAGACCATCTTAGGAACACGAAACTATTCGCAAGGTTTTTCTCTTTGCCGTTTTATTATAACTGTTTTTGTGGCAAGTCTCTAGGTCGGATTGGTTCCCAGATAAAGCACCTCGGATTCGTCGCTTGCTACTCTGTACATAATAACTATCATAACATAATATTCTAACAGTTAGTCCATTCGTCAGTTCGTTGTTCAAAAATTTAAGTCTCGCCAAATATCTTGAATTGAGGTCGCATCTCTGTTAAATTTAAGCATCTGTTGTGAAATTATCTGCAGTCAATGTCATTTGACAGCCGCCCACATTATGCCAGTGGTAGAGTCGTCGTTACCTCCGATCAAATCAAAATCTCAGTACTGGGATTATGCGTTATCTCCTCACAAAAGTTTGATTTTGATTCATTTATCAACCAAAATGAAGAATGAACACTTATTTAGCGAGTGGTATTTGGACAGAACCAAAAACAGAGATACTGTTAAAAACGATTAAGTTATATTTTTTGAACAATAAAAACATTAATGTAGAAACATTAGACAGACATATGACGAATTTTATAAAAAATGGGAAAATTAGATGGAAAGCTTGTCATAGAGATAGAAGTTTTTTATAAAGAAAAATGAGACTTGGTTGAACCAAGAATTTCCACCTTCCAAGAAAACCGTTGTTAGCAAGAATCAACAAAAAGTTTTGGAAGGCCAGTGAAGAATTTTCAGAGCCTTGGTAAAATGGGTAAATAATTTGCGCAAAGACGGAAATAACATGGAGACTTTTTTTATACCAAGAAATTACTTCTTGTTCATCAAAAGCCAAGAAAATAAAACAAGCTTATGAAGAAACGAATGATATAAAACCCGTGAAATGTTTCAACGAGATCTATCACATACTCATTGTAAACTTCTGAGCATTATTAAGGGTCCCCACGACCTGCATTGATACAGAAATTTGCGGATTTATCGAAAACTGCTCATCATACCCTATTTTCACAGAAGTGGATTTCTTGCTTAAAAACATCGAGGAAAATGGCTTTTTTAACACTGAGATAAAAGTTATGGCCACTCAAAACAATCCTAAGTGCAGTGTGAAGCGCCCTCAACCGGCCACAATGGAAACTGTCCATATTCGGGCACGCATCCCAAAAAACCCAATTTCTTAAGAAATGTTCAGGAATTAAAGAAAAGGATTTCAATTTTCTAACTTTACCACCCTGTTTCTCGGAATTGGAACAATTCTGGACTAAGGTAAGTTACTTCAAATTGGCTTATTTTGAACTCAGGAATGTGTGCTACAATTTTGTAAGGACCGTTTAGGGACGCACTGTAGAGTTCCTCCATCTTCATTTTTAGACGTTTGTCAATTTTTGACACAATTTTTAGAGAATGTCTTTAGCTTTTTAATGAGGTATGGCTCATAAAAATCGGTTTACCAGTAACAAAATTAGAAATCTTGATACTTTCTTCGCGGATATGGTGCCCTCTGACCCACTGGGCGAGGCCCCGAATTTTTTATACATATTTCCGGACAAACCTCGTATGTAGTTGACTATAACATGTCGAAATCTACCTTGTTATTATCCGAAAATATGCAATTCTACTCCCTCATTCCAAAAATCAAATGGCGGAATTGACAGTCTCTCCTGGTATTGTCATTAGTCTTTGATCGATTCACAAGTTTTAGGCCCAATTTCACCAAAAATTAATATTATGGACCAATGGGAAAATACCTCATCAAAATACAATTTGACAGAAGCTGTCAAAGGTATCAGAATATCAGTGATTTCTATTAAAATATTGAATAAGATCGTGAAAATTCGACTGTATTATAAACAAGACTACTTCTTGATTCCAACATGATGCTTTTGTGCAGAGAAAACAGGTCAACTTTCATGTATTTTGATTTGTGTTATAAATTTACATTTAACAATCAGTTATCGCCAAAAGCCAATGGGAATGCGGCAAATAATAGGTCGAGTTTCTAACTGTTAAATTTGGCAGCAGATTTGGACGTTTGTTAATGCATGGCAATCTCGAATTTAAGTTCAATATACTGTTATCATTACATACCTGTTGAATAGTGTAGATTTGTCTGTATTTTGCAAGAAAATAGAATATAAAATACATTCCATCCAATTCCTCATCTTCCTTTACATCATAATAGTAATCATTTATTAATTTACGGGTTAATGAATTTCTTCAAAGCAATAAATACATTATGTCCTCTCCATCCTAAAATACAGATAATATCTGTAACACGTGTCAATCCCTACATCTCCCTGATGCATAATGCAGTTACTATGGACATAGACAAAAAATTATGAAAATTGTTTCACAAATAATATCTTTTAAATCCAAAAATCATAAAAACTGGTAATGTTTATTGTTTGTCTTTTTTCCTGGCGGGGATATCTATCTGTCACTCGCAGGGTTGTCAAGTCTAACTACGATCACGTCCCGTGGTGGAGGGTGCGAAATGAATCTTTTACATTTGCTAGTTTTGAATTTTTTTCGTGAAAGTTTACTAGGTATCATGATTATAAGCATCTTTGGTAGATTGTTCGATCCGGAATGGGAAAGACCTCCTATTTATGAAAATATTTTTGGTTTCATCTAACTGTTGCAATCAGTGCACAAACACTGCAACAACTGATGATTTGGGCATTTGTGGTAACAACGTAGGAAGAGAATCTCGCTAACTTCACAAATTTGAAGATTTTGCCAAGATGTATAACCCAAGGTACCGACGGAGCTATTTTGCGGCGTCATGGAAATAATTTTAAATTTTCATTTGCATTTTTTTCAAGTGTTGTGCAGTGATTTTGGGAAAAATGTCACGAATAGTCTTATAAAACATAGTAGAGTATATTTTAACAGTTGGCCGAACTTACTCCACTGGGACCAGGATGGTAAAACGGGATCGTATTAACAAAATTTCTTTGGGATCATCATAGCAGCTGCGGTGTTCCGGCATTTAGGCTTCTGCCTGCGCGGCTGTTTCGATATCAAAAAAAAATATTAATGCACAATCTGGCAACCCTGTCGCACCCTCATAAAATGGCCGCTGACAACCACACAAGTCACCGTGTTGTCATTGAATAGGATGGAATTAAACCTTCAGAGTATATGTTTGTTTTGTGACTGGTACCAAGAGTTGACAGATCCCACACATATGTTACTCCTTGAAATGCAATAATCAGCTGTAATCAAATAATGTCTAAATAAATATAACCTAGAATGTGTACTCGTGAAAAAAGAAAAATATGGCAAATTTGTAGTTTTTTTGCAGGTTTTAGGTTTGCTGGTAGCTTTAAGGCATATATTTGGGAATTTCTTATTCGCTGTGAATATAGTGTGGATGTTTGTTCAGTTCCTGAACAACGAAAGATATTCAACTTTATGGATGTATGGATATCAAAAAACCTGAATGGTTTTGAGGGAATATCAATCTAAGGTTCTAAGGTGCCATAATGATTTTGATGAACGGCAAGTAAATGAATGAATGCTTGGAAACGAGCATTATTTTTTGGTAGAGCCTGTCATCAAGTAGGTGTTTAATGGCTATATGCAAGAGGTTTATAGCAAAAAACACCAAGTATCGCATATCAATTGAAGAACACAATATAAACATGAATAAATAATCAACAATAGTAATTAAAATCCAACATTTCTTTAAATTTTGCCCGAATTATATGTAATTTCTTTATATTCAATAAGCTGGTGATGTTCCAATGACAAGCTGTCATTTCATACTTTGACAGTATTTTGTTGTCAACATTCCATAGCTATTGGTTGCTAAACTTTGTTGATTGGAACCTGAAGCTCATTCGTTGTATTTGACTGTCTGTTACCCTATAGGTGGAGAATAACGGATTGTTGTTAGTAAAATTGGCCCTTAGTTTCCGTACGTATATTCTAAATAGTGGTTAAACGAGCATCGTTTATAGAACACTTTATTATATCGTAAACCGATCACCTATTGTATCCAACGATGCCCGTAAGCGTAAATCAAGCTGTACTTTGACTGGCAAGTGCCCCCTGAACGGCTCAGGCTGCGAAGCAGATCTAGGCTATCGATTTCCTCATCATAAAATGCATTCCAGCAAAAGCGGGTCGTGAGCTTTGCTTTTAGTACAGTATCCTTGACCGAGGGAGAAACGGCGAGGCGCCCCAGCTATACTAAGAGGCACAAAAAAAAGAATACCCAGTCATGCTGAATTTATTATAACAATTTCTTGTGAACACGACTGTTAGGGCTACGTAAACGACAGGCATCGTCTTGAAAGAGATCAGCTGACCTGCTCATATGAAGAGCATCTATTTTGTTGAAAGACCTTAAATTGCACCCGTAGAAACTTCAACTAGTGCAGGAATTGAAACCGCAGCACCACCATCTACCCCGTGCGTTTGCCAAGACATTGTTAGAGGGCTGTCAAAGTTTTAACAACATTGTGTCGACTTTATTAAAAATATAAATTACCAGTCAAATTACCTTCTCTAGGCTTTGTAGTTTTTTCCATGATGACCCACCCTGTATAATAAAAACTGATGATTTGTTGGGCCTTCAAAAAATACGTCTGGGATTATTTATAATTGGATGATCAGTTTTCTGCTAGATATCTCTTTTCAGGCTATTTGTACCTCGCACCGAAGTGCCGCTCGAATTTTGGATGATCGAGTAAACGGAGTAATCTCTCTTCCGACAATATTCCGTACATGTTCAATTGGTGAAAGATCGGTAGATCTAGGGAACCAAGGTAACAAATCGGCTAAATTGCCTTCAAAATGGGCCAAAGTAATTCTGGCTATATACAGGGTGTCCGCAAAGTTGGGGTTTTCCTTTACACGACGTGTAGATCTTGAAAACATAAGCAATTTCTCTTAGTACCATATACACCAATGTCTTGAGGGAACCGAGATAAAGGGCTCTACAACATCAAAAATATCTGAATACCGTCCTGTAGCCGCGACCCGGGACATCACCGATTGGTACAAGGTCTCAACCCGACAACAGAACTGGGTCGGGGTCAGAGTGTCAGGTCAGTATGCAACCTTCAACCGACGGTTACGGTCACACGTGTATAGGTAAACGAACCCATATAATCGATTCCGTTTCAAAAAACAACAAGCACTAGAGACGTGGCTAGAGAAGTGCAAGTATCAAAAACTAAAGTGTGGCAAACGCTGCGTGAAGAGGGGCTGTATCCGTTTCACGTCCAACGTGTACAAGCCCTTCAACCTGACGATTTTCCAGCAAGAGTGCGGTTTTGTGAGTGGTTGTTGCATCAACATGACAATAATCCGGACTTTTTGAAGTGCATATTGGTGACAGACGAATCTACGTTCACGCGTAATGGGGTGAATAACTTTCGCAACACTCATGTTTGGTCAGTAGAAAATCCGCACGCTGTCCGTCGGGCACATTTTCAACAAACATTTTCGGTGAATGTTTGGGCTGGCATGGTGAACGGTATGCTCATTGGACCATTTATTCTCCCAAATCGATTGGACGGGATGCAATATCTAGACTTTTTACGCAACATTTTGCCTTCCTTGTTAGATGTGCCATTAGGTGTAAGACAATCAATGTGGTTTCTGCGTCTGCTCGGTAGCGCTTCAGCTGATTTCATTTTCTGATGGAGCGGTATGATTTCGGGCAGAGACGTACTTAGCCCTTCTCGTCAACTGGGGAGTGAGTACTTTTTCCTTTATTTTTTTTACTTGGTCGCCCTCGTTTCACTACACATTACCTTTGTTATTTCAAGGGTAGTTGTTTCTGAAAAGGAAAACCCCAACTTTGCGGACACCCTGTATAGCTAGCAAATTTATGTTATAATTTTCAACTGTCACTACTATTTTATTTTATATTTGCGTTATTACCTACTGCTCTTAGAAAGCAATTCTGTTTTACAAAAATTGCCGGTAAGGCCCTTAAGACGTATTATGCTTCATAAAGTAGTCGTAAGAACGTAAGAGCAAAATACAAAGCATCTCAATACTGTTTTATTAACGTCTGCAAAACACTTGTATTCGATATTAGGCATACTGAACAAATTTGTTTTATCATAAATTTATACTGGTATTATCTAATACGAGTTCATTCGTTCGCGGACAGCAATAAAATTGTTTTATTAGCGCTTTGTGAAATATTTATAAAGTTAATTTATTTATATTTTCCTTTTTGATATTATCGCTTGCTAAAGCATATTGCACTCAAATGGTCAAGCATTGAGATCCACATTTTTCGCTTAATTTAGGCGTGATTAATAATAATAATCTTTATTGGTTGATAGGAAGGTACAAGGATATAATATCGCTACCCGGAAAAGGCGAAGTTCAGCTTTCATTCCTTGGGGAATAGCTGGTCGTGCACTTAACGCAACATAACGCACTTAATACTGTAACGGTTTCACCGTCCGATCGTATTTATTAAATCACTTCTCGATTATCATTTCATTAATCCCATCTCTAGCTTTTTTACTTGGAAAATTTTCCGCTTGGACCGCTTGATGCGGAGTTCCTGATCTGCGATCTTCCTCGCGCTTCCTTTTCACTTGAGCCGCCGACCGAACAAGAGCTAAGAATTTTCTTCTCTGTAGCACAAGGTCATATAGCACCATGTGCTAGAATTTTGTAGAATGTGTGTCCGTATAGGACAAAATGATGGGGGCCACCCCCATTCTCTTTCACTTTCCTTTTGCCTTTGTCTCTGACTTTGCTTTTGCCTTTGTCTTTGACTTTGCATTGCTTGGCCTATCACTTCACCCATGCATGTGCCTTGGCAGCGCCATCGCCTTTAAGTTCAACTTCGCCTACAACTGGTTTTGAAGCCACTATACGTGAGGTCACCCCTCATAACTGGGACCTCCACTTCAAGCACCTGGCCATCCTCGCTTCAGTAAAGTCAAAATGGACCAGCGAAAGATAAGTTGATAGTTTTATAGCAGCGCCAAAGATGTAAAACTTATTTTGTTCTTTAAAACTGTAAAATTGTAATGTAATGAAAATGCTTTTTTTGTTAAATAAAATCTGTTAAATTTTTGTGTTCTGTTTGTTCTTCTATCCTCTAGCCATGCTATGGTCGACATACAGCTACACGCCTGTAGATGTCTTCATGCCACCGACTGAGCTACCGGAAGCTAATGCTAACCCCCTTTCTGTGATTGTGCAGAAAAGTTGGAATCTTCATTGCATTCCATCTTTTCTGGACTTTTTGCGGAAAGGAAGCGTTACAATACAAATAAAAGAAAGATTAACAAAATTCAGATAGAAAGGAACAAAGAAGAAATACAATAGGAGATGTAATCATAAAAGTACTCGTACATACAAGTGATAGATATTTAACATGGTACATTACTGTAGCGAGATATCAGGAACCTGGAGTAGTATTTTGTGAAAGAATCTAGCGATTTGGATCTTAAGTATTGAGGGACAGCGTTATTTGTTCTGGAGATATTATAAGAAAAGGATCTTTCAAAGAAAGCAGTACGATGAGCTGGTGGTGTTTTTTTTAGAGGTATAAAACTTTAAATTGCCATAAAACAACGATGGATTATTCGATTGACATGAATTTTTTTATTCGAAAGATAATCTTGTGGCATTACATTTCAAATATGATTTCTGGCATATAACTGCCACGGCTGGATTGGATGTAGTCCAATCTGGACGTCCAATTTTCGATGACTTTTTCCAGCATTTGTGGCCGTATATCGGCAATAACATGGCGATTGTTGTCTTCCAAATGGTCTAGCGTTTGTGGCTTATCCGAATAGACCAATCACTTTACATAGTCCTACAGAAAATAGTCTAGCGGTGTTAAATCACAAGATCTTGGAGGCCAATTCAGAGGTCCAAAACGTGAAATTAGGCGGTCACCAAACGCGTCTTTCAATAAATAATAGTAATAATAATAATATTGTCTTTATTAATCCCTCCATAACAATTTCGACTAAATAATATATACAATAATTAAGCTTAAATAGATTAATCTTAATATGTTGTATATCTATTCCACATAGCCTGCTCTAACAAAAAAAAACAATAAAGACAAAAAAAATAAATATATCAGCCAGCTTGGCTAGCAGACCCCAGAAGGTGGTTCTTAATGGCTCTCTTGGATGCAAGTATTCCCATCTTTTTGTAATTGTCATTAAGACTATTATACACCTTGACAGCGTTGTAGGTGAAGCTACGATGGAATATGTTGCTCCTATAACTAGGTATATGGAAGTCAGAGTTATGTCTCAGATTCCTGTAATTGAGATCCCCACGTGGTACCAGCCTTTTTAGTAGATAAGTAGGTAACCTATTGATTTTTATTCATTGTACTAAAATTAGTAAGTTATATGTGAAAAGCTGGTCAACCCTCAACCATCTAAGCTCATTGATCTTCTTAGACACATGGCTAAACTTTCGCAGACCACAAACGAACCTACAGCAGCTATTTTGAATTTTTTGTACTCGATATCTAGTCACGTAATCAAGACAAGGAAAGTAAACAGCAATTGAATAATTTATTAACGATAGAACCAGAGTCTCAGCCAGTTTTTTGCGAGTCTTGAAATTCAGAATATGGCGATTGGTGTATAATAATTTCAAACGCATGTATGTTAAGGGAGATAAATGCGTAACATGTTGTTGAAACCTCAAATCTGAATCCATGGTGATCCCTAAATACTTCGCATGGTCTACTATAGGAATATGGGTTTCGTTAAGACTAGGAACAATTGTGCCATCTAACCGTTGTACTAACTGTTTTGGGCCAAATAGCATAGTAGAACATTTTGAAGCATTGATCTTCAGACAATGTCTTTTGCAGTACTCTTCAATGTTAACTAGATCTAAGTTCAATTTATACGATGCTTCATGCATGTCCGAAGAATCAAAAGACAGAGTTAGCAGCGCGTCATCTGCATACGTTTTAATATTACAGTGCTGAAGGCAAGTATGTAGATCAAAAGTATAAACTAAATAGAGTAATGGTCCCAACACAGAGCCTTGAGGTACGCCAGATGCCACACTCTTTGCCGAAGAAAATCCCTTTTACTTTGTGTACATCTTGGCGAAAAGTAATATTGATATTATAAATTTGAAGAAGTTTTTATTTCATGGTCACAACTTTATGATCAAAACATGGGCTGTGTAGCTCTCGTCTATCTTTCATATTTAACCAATTTTTTCGACTAACTTATGTGAAATAAATTTTCTGCGTCAAATTCCATTAATGAGTCGTAAGCACGAGTTTCAAACTTTTTGTATTCTCTTTACATCACTATTATCTATAAATTTGTTGTAAAGAATATCACACAAATTAAAATGTGTACAGGAGCATATGTCAATAAAATTATGGTCTTAATGTTTAACATATTTCTGTAGCAGTTTATGCTTTTTAGGTTCCTGAAGGCCTTGCTTATAAAATTAGCTATATGATTCCAGTAATACTCCTAAATGTTCTACTTCGGTTTGCATATTTATTGCAACACCATTAATATGAATATTAATTATTTCTTATTAGTTTTATTTTTATGACCTTTTGTCTTCGTAAAATCTTGAATTGTAAAGAAAACTTATTTTGTAGCAAATTGGGTTTTCCAGAAAATCAAAGGTTTTTGGAGAAGAGAAAGTGTTAGAAGAAAGTAGTCAATTCTTCTAATAAGTGATTTTTTTGCTAGTATCTTTTTGACAACACTGTTTTTGACAGATGATGCGTGAATCGTGTCTTGTGTCATTGTCAAACTTGTTCAGCTTGGTCTATAATTTAACCATGAATCGGCTTACGAACGAACAACGCTTGCAAATTATTGAATGTTACTATCAAAGTTCATGCTCGGTTAAGAGAGTGCATCGAGCACAGCTTCCAATTTATGGCCAATTTGGTCAGCCTACTGAGGGAGCTATTCGGAAGCTTGTGACTAAATTTCGAACCCAGTTTACATTATTGGACATTATCCACCAACACGCAGATGTAGAGTGAGGACTGAAGAAAATATTGCGGCTGTATCCGCCAGTGTTAGTGATGACCGTGAAATGTCGATTCGCCGCCGTTCGCGGCAATTGGGCCTCTGTTACTCCACTACGTGGAAAATTTTGCCACAGGATTTGGGTGTAGAACCTTATAAGATTCAGCTGGTGCAAGAATTGAAGCCACACGACCTCCCACAGCGTTTCCAATTTGGTGAATGGGCGCTGGCAAAGTTGGAGGAAGATCCACATTTTTATCGAAAAATTGTGTTCAGCGACGAAGCTTATTTCTGGTTGAATGGGTAGGTTAACAAGCAAAATTGCCGCATCTGGAGTGAAGACCAGCCAGAAGCATTGCAAGAGCTACCAATGCATCCCGAAAAAATCACTGTTTGGTGTGGATTATGGGCCGGTGGCATCATCGGGCCGTACTTCTTCAAAGACGACAATGGCCGGAACGTAACTGTGAATGGCGAGCGCTACCTTGCGATGATAACAAACTTTTTTTGCCCAAAATGGAAGAGCTGGACCTGGCTGACATGTGGTTTGAACAAGGCGGTGCCACATGCCACACCGCACACGAAACAATGGCCCTATTGCGAGGCAAGTTCGGTGAACAGTTTATCTCACGTTTGTTGCCCGTCAATTGGCCGCCTCGATCGTGTGATTTAACGCCGACTATTTCTTGTGGGGCCGTGTTAAGGCTAATGTCTACAGGGATAAACCAGCAACGATTGACGCACTGGAAGCCAATAGTGAAGCATTTGTTCGTGAGATACCGGCCGATATGTTGGAGAGAGTGTGCAAAATTGGACCTTGCGC
The DNA here is from genome assembly GCA_963669975.1 of Acanthoscelides obtectus. Taxonomy (NCBI): domain Eukaryota; kingdom Metazoa; phylum Arthropoda; class Insecta; order Coleoptera; family Chrysomelidae; genus Acanthoscelides; species Acanthoscelides obtectus. The sequence continues at coordinate 113,110,596 of CAVLJG010000003.1, forward strand.
GTGGGCCATCTAAAGCGGAGCCGCGGCCAACATTTACATGAAATAATCTTTAAACATTAAATTATACCGACCGTTCTATCAACCCAAATACAGATTTAACCGTTTTTTCAATCTCTTTGGGTTTTTTTTGAAAATCAAATCCTATACCTCTTAAAAAATCACCCGTTATATAAGTGTAATGTTCACATAAAATTTTAGAGCTGAATTATCAATAAGCAAGTTAAAATTAAAAGAAGTGCATTTTTTACTAAAAAAGAAACCGATAACAGTAATCTCTATATACACACCGAAATAATCAGACTAAAAGTATTAAGAATACCCTTCCAGACAGGCTGTTGAAAAAACTAACCTCTATCTGAGGCAGTTTATGCTGGCTTTATTCAACAATTAGCATATTATATCGAAGCGGTAGAAGAAGACGAAGGAAAATTCATTCGTCAGACTTAGGCCATAAAGTTCTTCCTTCGATAGTATGTAGTGTTTACCGTGGGCTGATGGACTTTCTTCGGCTTAATCAGCAACACTTCTTAATTTAGTTTCCTCATCTACGACATTGCCAAACATAAATAAGACAGAGACCCCATCAAATACCATAAATGTTGGCAGAACTTTCATAAGGCTGCTTTTGAAATTTTTTTGTCAATTCTTTCGTTAGCCTTCATTGCCTTTAAAAAGCATAAACCCTGGTTAGGTGCTTTTACGGCTAAAGTGCATTGCAACCACTATCCTCATTAGAAGGTTTGAGCTGGTAACGGTATTTTGTAATGAATAGATTGCTCTGGCCACCCATCGAGCTTCTTGCATGGCCCCTGGCGGTCAAATCTTAATTTTTTTCTCTATGACTTCGCCAAGGAGTCGCTAGTTCAAACACCCCTTTTAACACGAATTCGTAGACGCGATGGCGACAAGCAAAAATAACCATTTCTTTGTTAAGTTTCTGTTCGAGAAGCATGCAGTTATTGTTGATGTGACCCGCATTTAAAGCAGTAGTACCACAACAGAGAATCTGGGCTTTATCTTTGAGATTCAAGTCAATGATAGTATCCCCAAGTGCCTGAGCTTGCTGGCTACCTGAAGAGATCTTATATACTCGGCACAGGGTCTAGGCACATAAAACTTCATTTACAATCGTTTTGACAAAACTAGGGATATGCGTTTGAAAAAAAGACCTTTTGTTTTTTGTGTCACGGATTTGGCTTTTGGCCTATAAACAAACAAGCAACCTGAACGTTGATCTTCATTGGTCGTTTCCAACTATATTGCTGTTTATTGGTCGATTCATATACCATCATGTTAAAGTTCAAACTGTTAATATACTAAGTGACATATAAATCCGAACACCCAGTTTAAATGGTTTTATTTTAATAAAAGTTGGTGAATGTATTTATCTTACTGTAAATAACAAGTGAAAAAATTTTCAGCCTTATCAGTTGGACATTCCGGTTTTTATACTGCTTTTTTTTTAATTCACTAACGCTCTAAAAATGAATATTTCAGCCGCAGTAAAGAATCAACGTTGGCGGATTTTGGTTCTTGACATCCTTTACGATCGGTTACGATGCCTAGAGTACGGAGACCTGTACGATTTCGTCAACTTAGTGAGTTTCATAGGGGCCGTATAGTGGGACTTCGGGAAGCTGGACTTTCTTTTCGGGCAATTGCAGTTAGAGTGCAAAGAAGTGTAGACGCTGTGGTTAGGTGTTGTCAGGCATGGCTTCGAGAAGGCCGTACGCAAAGAGCAGGGGGCACTGGACGCAGCCGTAGAACAACAGACCGTGAAGATCGCCGCATAAGATTATTGGTCTTAAGGGACCGTTTCTCCACTACCAGGTCCATTGCAAATGAATGGTTTGCAGAACACGGAAGACCTATTGGCATGCGAAGTGTTTACCGACGAATGAGAAGTTTTGGCTTGTTTTCATACCGGCCACAATGGGTCCTCCCTTTAACTCGAGAACACCAACGTAATCGCCTTGAGTGGTACAGGAATGGAACAGTATTGTCTTTAGTGACGAGTCTCGATTTTGCTTAGGCATGCCAGGGTTAGAAGGCGACGTGGTGAAAGGAGGAATCCACAGTTTTTTGTTGAAAGACATGTTCATCACACTGTTGGAGTTATGGTTTGGAGTGCTATAGCTTATGGTTCCAGGTCACCTTTAATCTTCATCAGAGGTAACATGAACGCGCAGCGTTATATCCACGAAGTTCTAGAACCCCATCTTTTACCCTATCTTGACACCCTGGCAGATCCAACTTTCCAACAAGACCACATGTTGCAAGAGTCACAATAGACTTCTTTCAACATAATGATGTCACATTGTTACCATGGCCACCAAGATCTCCCGACTTATCCCCAATTGAGCACGTGTGGGATATGATGGGTAGGAGATTGCTCAATTTGCAACGTCCTCCTCAGACTCTAGAAGCACTTCGAGAGGAGTTGGGGTTGCCTGGAATGAGATACCACAGGAGGACATTGACCACCTGATCAGAAGCATGCCTAGGCGCGTTGGAGAATGCGTAGCACATCAGGGTGCATCCACACATTATTAAAGGTCAAAGGGCTTTAAAGCAGTGCAATCATTTTGAAATTTTTATCATTTACTTATTATGCTTCATTAAGGACTTATACAAAATTTTATTAAAATAAAAAAAATAAACTGGGTGTTCGGTTTTATATGTCACTTAGTATAGTTCTTTTGATCTTAAAGCCTCGGAGGACTGGACTATTTCGACAAGGCCGGCGCTCTTTCTGTGTTGTTGTAGAACAATGGCCAACGGAATTATCTGCTACGGATGCTGCTACCTACTAGAAGAGATGCGGGACAATTCAATTCGTAAACATCCCTCTGTTTTTTAAGAGGGGTCTGAGAGGAGTTTGAGAAAAGCTAGCGAAACGAACGTTAGAAGTTGTTGGGTTTGCCGATGCCTCCTTGACCGCTTTGTTTATGTTTCGTTCAGTTTGATAATAGTTTTTATAAGTGATGGAAATTTATGTTTAAAGAAAGAGCGTCTGTACTAGGAAGTTTATTAGATTTTACTCCGTACGGCACTGGCGAAGAAATATTTTAATCGCGAAAAATTTCAAAAACTACATATGAAGGGTACAGGGGAATAACGACATTAGTCCATCCGGACTGGTTTTGAGAAAATCGGTAATTAAGGTTTACTTACTTGTTGGAAAGTAAAATTGATGAAAAAATAAGTCGTAAAGAATATCTTTGTTAAACAGTGGTAAAATAGATTATACAAAATGAACTTTTACTCAAAACTAGTAACGTAACAAACAAAAGGCTCTGGACTAGTGCCACTTTTTCCCTACTTCAAGCGTCTATTGGCGGGTCATCGACATACTCATCACTGCTGTCTTCTGAATGATCAAGAGATATTTACTGTTGATAAAATGCCCTGGAATCTGCTCTCTCTAGAAATTTGGTCATATCCTGCAGATCCTTCCATTTCTTACTTTTAATTGGGATTGGGCCCTGGTAAAGTTGTCAATGTTTCCTCTTCTCGTTGTTGTTGATCTTCTTGCATCTTTTTTAGATTCTACCGAATTACCTTATCAAATTTAGAACTAGCATATAGGCCCATGGATGTCGATTTGTGAAAAACTTCGCGAGGATTCTGTTTGCAAAACTTGAGCATCCTGACTGGTCGGGTTGGAAAGGGGCACTTCGTTGGATACATCAAAATTTTGCCACAATCAATGACTTCAAATGGTGTAGGTTTCACACCGCAATTTTTCAATTCATCTCTCCAGTCATCCGCTATCTCAATGTATGCTCTTTGGTTCACGAGACTCATATCTCTATCACACTTGAGGTATGAATGCCCCTGGTCGGGAATATTTCTTTCACAGTAGTAAAACGATTTTTCTTGGTAACCAAGTAATGCAAAAGCCAAATAACTGTAAAGTGTTTATTTTGCCCTATACAGGGGTCACAGAAAATGGCAAGTCATTTTACTTCCATAGGCAGGATGTTATAAAAGAAGTGATACAGCATAGAACAGACATCGTCGGCTCCAATTCTTAGCAATAGATTCATCGTAGGTATAAAGATAGAAGTTGAGTTTGACAGAATGTGGATGTTAAAACTGATGAAATTTAGTTGCCGCTTATAATAAACATCATTTGTCGCGATATTTGGACTGGGCAGGCCTTTTTGGTAATCCATCGTGATACTTTAGATAGCGAGGAACTTTGTGACACGTTTGCGGTAAGTTCTCTTTAGACTGTAAAATCGCTCACTCCTTGTTTGATGTACTGTCTTCTCAAGTGTCTTTTTCTCCAAATTATTACTTGCTGACTGCCTATAGTTTGTTCCGTGTGGGAGTTTAAGGTAGCGATATATCAGCTTTTAAGGAATCACACGTACTACAAGTACCCTTTCGTGGATAACCGAACGATATGTTGAAGTTGTTTTCAAAGATTTCTCGGAAGGATTCATAGGAAATCTTGTTTTTAGCATTGCCAATAGAATACATTTTGTGTAATTTTGCGGTATTTAGATTTTCACGTAGGTACGGCCGATGCAACGCCGCCTTTCCATATGGACTGATGCCGTTTTTCCATACACGCGCAGGGACTCATGCCATTCTTCCCCGGCACAGGGAATCTTATAGCTGTCGTTTTGTGAACCTAAGCTTTTTTTAACATCTAAGAAGCTGATTACAAGATAGCATCAGGAAAATGCCACCAAAATAAACTGAAAGCTCAATTTAGCCAAATAATGAACTAATGCCGTTTTTCCCCGGCGCCATTCATATATATTTATTTAATGTTATATGACATCTACATCACAAAATATCACGTTACTTACTTCAGTCGGTCTGCCGCTCCACTAATCAGTGACTCGTCTATAACTTGGATGAAATTTTCACACAAGGCCACTATGCGAACATTACACTTTTGAAAATCGGTTCAGCGGCGGTGGAAAGGCTAGAAATCGCTTAAACTTTGTTGTTTGAGACTCAGATGATACTGCACATAAAAAAGAGTGATCTTGGCTCAACAACAACTATCTTCAATTGACGATGGTGACTTCAACATACAGGGTGGCGCATCGAAAACGAAATAGACGCATTTACTGAAAATCACGTTAACACGTGCAGCCCCCTGGGCGGGGGTGACACGAACCCTAAAATCTTAAGTGGAAAGGGGCGTCGAGTGATACCTTATTTTAAAGGTCTTTCAATTCCCTTTATAATGATGTAAACTACATGAGCTTCAGTTCAGTAGTTTTGATGATGGATTGACTTAAAGCTTAAAGTAGACTTCAATAGGTACATCATATTAGTTTGTACAACTTTCAGAAGAAATTTGACTAAACGAATTTACTTAATAAGTAAATGCTTTTCTTCACTACGCCCATGGTTTGTTTATCATTTTGTTGTTGAAAATAGCTATTGGAGCGTTTTTTTGTGGCAAAAAACTTATTTCTTGAATAAAGATAAGGAAATATCTCGTACTTATTCAAATAGGAATTTAGTACATAGTTTGTGATTAATTTGACCAAACTTTGTTACTAAAATAACTTGTAACGCTTTATTACATAAATTAACCGTGGTATATTCCACAGCAGAGAGAGTTGAAATTATCGAAATATTTTTCGGAAATAATGATTGCGCTAGAAATATTTAATGAGAGACATGAGAACAGTAACGTGCATCGAAAATATGTTCTAGAACTTCTAGCTAAATTTCGGGTTCAGTCACCAATAAAAAACGCAACATTGAAAATCCCATAAGAAACGAAGCAATAGAAGTGGGGGTTTTAGGGCAAGTTTATGTAGATCCTACGTTAAGTACCCGCAAATTGGAGACTGTGTGTGGTGTTAGTCGACGTACTGTCCAACGGATTCTAAATGCCCATAGTTTTCATTCGTATAAAATTCTCCTAGTACAAGAACTTAATGAAGACGATTTTGATCGGCGATTACAATTTTGTGAAGATATCAGTGAACGAATTATAAACGATGAACATTTTCTATTCAACACTTGCTTTTCCGACGAATGTACATTGCGAATAGGTTGATGTTCCAACAGGATGGTGCCCCACCACATTACGCATTACGTGTTCGAGAATATTTAGATCAGACGTTTCCAGATCGATGGATTGGCAGAAGAGGTGACATTGAATGGCCCCCGAGGTTCGCCAGCTTTATCACCTTTGGATTTCTTTATGTGGGGTCATTTAAAAAGCAAAATCAGCCAACATCATTAGAATACCTGCGACAAAGAATTGTGAATGAGTGCCTTCAAATTACTCCTCAAATATTGCAAAATGTGCGGTAGCGTTTTGACCCAAATCTTTATTTTTGCATGTCGAGTCATAGTGGCCATTTTCAACATTTACTTGCCTAACGGGTCAGTTCGTTCTTCATTTTTAAATTACTTTGCTGCCAAATGTATTGATCTCCACTAATCGTGATGTATTAGTTTTATTTAAGCTTTAAATCAATAAACCTTCAAAACTGCTGAACTGAAGTCCATTAATTTTATATCATTATAAAGAGAATTGAAAGACCTTTAAAATAAGGCATCACTCGACCCCCCTTTCCATTTATGGTTTTGGGGGTGGTGTCACCCCCGCTTAGGGGGCTGCACGTGCTAACGTGATTTCTTGCTAAACTTGTGTCCCCCTCGAAAACAAAATTGACGGGTCTGAGCGTTGTTCCAAAAAAAAACTGAGCTGCCAGTAAATGCGCCTGTTTCGTTTTCGATGCACCACCCTGTATATGTCTTTGAATTAAGGTCAATTTCTCAATTTTAAGTGCTACGTTTCTGTAAAACAACGAAACCGCCTCATTTGAAGCATCTGCGATCTCGAATCAATATCATAATTTCATAGAAACTCATGCTTTTGAATCAATAGTGTGTTCGTTTCCAAGAAAAAGATCTGTAGGGGTTAAAATTGAGGGTTGGGAGTCGTGAGGTATGGGGGATGTCTAAATTCTTTCTTGCTAGTACGTTTATAAGCTTCCAATAGCAGGAATTGTACCTAACAGGCACCTTCCGCACATCATAGATATCTCGGTAGATTTGACTTTAAAACTTATCCTAAGCAAGGCATCTAACGTTGATACACCTACTCCGAGATGTGGCTGATCTCTAAATAGTGTACTGACCAATGAAGATGGGCGACTGGGGACTAGCGAGGTTGGTCGTTGCCGGATGGGAGGAAATTTCCGACGGGTACCAAGGACCAATTGTATAGGTCTTATTAACTGACTTGTTATATTTAGGTTTTTGTTGTATACATCCGGAGCTACCCTTTTTTTCAGAGGGGCTAGCTTGTGACCTGTAAGAGGTAACAACGCCATTGCGTACAAGGTAAAGTGTTAACCCGCTTGACGCCAATACCTATATATGAACTACCGATCATCTGGTAGATGTCCTATGTAATATAAGGTACTATATTTCCCACAGTTTTATCATATAGTTTATTGAACATCGGCCTTATCCATCTATCGTGACGACCAGTGTGTAGGAACATTTCAACAACGTTCAAAGTTACTATTGTTATTTTATTAACATGAATTGGAGCACGCCCTGTAGAAGACCCATATATTTTAACAGGCCAATTACTAACTATTTTATACTATTTTTATTATTTAATTAACCCTATTATCAACAAAATCTGAGATAAAATAATTTTTTTTTAATTAGTCTATGAACTTGTACAAGTATATACTTTGAAAGTATAAAAAAGAAATAAAATTTTCTATTGACTGTTTTTAATAAATTTTCCTAGAAACTTTTTAACTAAGAATAAGGACGATAATATTTTATAAAAAATTGTTATAATAATAAATTTATTTTTTATAAAATATTATTGTCCTTATTTTTAGTTAAATATACTAAGTGACATATAAATCCGAACACCCAGTTCAAATGGTTTTATTTTAATAAAAGTTGGTGAATGTATTTATCTTACTGTAAATAACAAGTGAAAAAAATTTCAGCCTTATCAGTTGGACATTCCGGTTTTTATACTGCTTTTTTTAATTCACTAACGTTCTAAAAATGAATATTTCAGCCGCAGTGAAGAATCAACGTTGGCGGATTTTGGTTCTTGACATCCTTTACGATCGGTTACGATGCCTAGAGTACGGAGACCTGTACGATTTCGTCAACTTAGTGAGTTTGATAGGGGGCGTATAGTGGGACTTCGGGAAGCTGGAATTTCTTTTCGGGCAACTGCAGTTAGAGTGCGAAGAAGTGTAGACACTGTGGTTAGGTGTTGTCAGGCATGGCTTCGAGAAGGCCGTACGCAAAGAGTAAGGGTCACTGGACGCCGCCGTAGAACAACAGACCGTGAAGATCGCCGCCTAAGATTATTGACCTTAAGGGACCGTTTCTCCACTACCAGGTCCATTACAAATGAATGGTTTGCAGAACACGGAAGACCTATTGGCATGCGAAGCGTTTACCGACGAATGAGAAGTTTTGGCTTGTTTTCATACCGGACACACTGGGTCCTCCCTTTAACTCGAGAACACCGACGTAATCGCCTTGAGTGGTGCAGACAACGGTCACTCTGGGATCAGGAATGGAACAGTATTGTCTTTAGTGACGAGTCTCGATTTTGTTTAGGCATGCACGATGGTCGTGCCAGGGTTAGAAGGCGACGTGGTGAAAGGAGGAATTCTCAGTTTTTTGTTGAAAGACATGTTCATCACACTGTTGGAGTTATGGTTTGGATTCTATAGCTTATGGTTCCAGGTCACCTATAATCGCGCAGCGTTATATAGTTGTAGAACCCCATCTTTTACCCTATCTTGACACCCTGGCAGATCCAACTTTCCAACAAGATAATGCCCGACCACATGTTGCAAGAGTCACAATAGACTTCTTTCAACATAATGATGCCACATTGTTACCATGGCCATCAAGATCTCCCGACTTATCCCCAATTGAGCACTTGTGGGATATGATGGGTAGGAGATTGCTCAATTTGCAACGTCCTCCTCAGACTGTAGAAGCACTTCGAGAGGAGTTGGTGGTTGCCTGGAATGAGATGCCACAGGAGGACATTGACCACCTGATCAGAAGCATGCCTAGGCGCGTTGGAGAATGCGTAGCACATCAGGGTGCATCCACACATTATTAAAGGTCAAATGGCTTTAAAGCAGTGCAATCATTTTGAAATTTTTATCATTTACTTATTATGCTTCATTAAGTAGTTATACAAAATTTTATTAAAATAAAACCATTTAAACTGGGTGTTCGGATTTATATGTCACTTAGTATAATTAGCCTAAAATTTAACGATTATTGCTAATGTCTGCGTCTATCCAACCATATAGAGCAACAAAGAAACTACCAGACAACGACAACGAGAGGAGCAACTTCAGCTCTTTCAGTGAAAGCTCTAGAATCATGCCTGACCACCTACTGGTTACAAACAAGAGAAACAACTAGTCACACAAAACGGTTTTAATGCTCCGTCCACTTGAGCTCAAATATTAATTAAAAAGTAAGGGCATCCTCGTGCAAAGTTCGGGTGAAATGTGTACTTAATAATATACAGCACTGTCGGATGGATATTATTCAGTGTCCGGTTACCAGCATTACTGGCGCATAGAACAAAGGCTCATTTGCATAACATTTTTAAAGTGTTATACACTACGCTCATATTGTCAACAGTAAAGGCCATATTTCTGTACTATGATAGTCGTACGTGGTACCTGGAATTTTCTCGTCTTGTGAAGAGCACACTTACATTGATACTGATTCTTGCATCAATACATACGTGGCTTCATTTTTGTATCCGGAATTCAGTGATACAAAAAGGTGTGATATTCCATTCAGTACTGGAAACAAAAGAATTGGGGGTCTCCAAAGTCAAAGGTGAGTGTGGATAAGATAATAGTTCTATCACGAGCAACTGCGATAACATGAATAATAAAATTTGAGTTTCAACGTAGAACCTTTAGGAATTGTTGACGAAAATCCTATTAAAAGTATGAACATGAGATTGTCAAAAATGCTATAACACGTGACTATCTCAAGATGCGACAATATCACTGATAATCCTATAATAATAATATAATAATAATATTTATTTACTCAATGTACAAAGATAACAAACAATATGAGTAAATAAATATAAAACCAAAACAGGCCAAAAGAAGGCATCGCCTGTACATGGACCAATAATTTAAGTTGAAACTGTAGAATGCAAATGACAAAAAATGACAAAAATTAGCTACAGTAGATTATGTATTTAGTTGATGTTCGTATTTATGAGTTTATGAATTTCAGTCCTAGATACAGAATGTAGCCACTTTTTTAAATTTCTTTTGAAACAATTTCCGAAACGTGAATCTTTTAAGTCTTTAGGTATAATTTCATAAAATTTAGGCGCTACATAGAGATATGATCGCTGCATTATAGATTTATGCGGTTGAGGAACTACTGTGCCACGAATTTTGTACCTGGTATAATGATTATGTTCAATTTTTTGGTCGGTGTTTACAAATTTATGGTAGTGAGTGATACTGTGTAAGAAATAAAGCTGTCTTATATCATACATTCGAACATCTGCGTATAATTTTTCAGTGGGATAAAGTTTCGGTTTTTTAAATATCATTTTTAGAATACTTTTTTGAAAAACATCTAAATTATAGATATGTGACGAACATGCAGCTCCCCATGCTAATATACCATATGTGAGATGAGGCTCAATCAGTGCATGGTATAATGTTCGAAGATATTTTTCTGTCAATATATTCCCAAGGTATTTAATTTTGTAGGATACAAATCTAACTTTCTTTAAAATATAATTGACATGGATGTCCCATCGTAAGTGAGGATCCAAGACCACTTCAAGGTATTTTATGTTGGGCACTCTATTAATTTGCATTTTTTGATCATTAATATTGAAGGAGAAATTTGTGAAATTTGGCAGATGTCTAGCATAAGATGCGAATGGTAAAAAATGTGTTTTAGAGTAGTTAATGCTTAATTTTCTACTGTTAAACCACCGAATAATTTTGATAAAATCATTTTCAATTACATTTTTAAGATCAGACCAGTCAGTGCCTTCATATAATATTGCAGTATCATCTGCAAAACTAGTTATTTTGCCAACACAATTAATTTGGAAAATATCATTTAAATATATATTGAATAACAGCGGACCTAAGACAGTTCCTTGTGGGACGCTCCACTTAATATACATTTCTTTACTAAATGATCCTGATATCTGCACAGATTGTGGGCGATTTGACAAATAACTTTCGATCAGTGAGTACGCGTTTCCTCTGAAACCAATTCTCTCCAATGCTTCTAATAATAATTTGTGATTAACTGTGTCGAAAGCTTTCTTTAAATCAACAAAAATGCAGATTGAAGGGATTCTGTTATCAATATTTTGATGTATTTGATTTACAATTTTAGTTATTGCGTCCGATGTAGCCTTCCCTTCTGTAAATCCATATTGATTTTCACTTAAAATTTTGAATTTTTTTTTGATAATACACATTTCATTCGGGTTACAATATGTCCCACAATCATCTTGATAAACTTTGAGATATTAAAATACAAGTATGTTATTAAACAAAGATTCGGAAAATATGGGCCTACCGTATTGATTGTTCTCCTTATTACAATTTCAATTTTTGTATTGTGTTCACAAGATCTCATTCATTTGTTGTAATAATCTTGAGTAAAACTGCTTATGGATTTTTGGGCTCGTTTCAAGGAGAAAGTTTCCATACAGCGATCTGCTCGAATAAATAAAATTTCTAAAAATCACGATCGTGCTACTTTAACTGCGTACGCTGTCTAAATGGTGGATCATACATAAAGGCGAGAATACACATGCCAGTAAAATAGCATGCCAGTGGCCAGTAACTTGTATGCTAACTACTTGTCCTACGACATCCCAAAATACACATGCTAGTTTTGGGTATGCCAGTCTGTGAAAACTTTCCTTTATCTTTTTTAACTCTTGGTGGTAGGTTGTTCTTAGGTTTTCTATCTTATTTTTCATAAATTTCAATGTTAAATTGTTATCAGTTATTTGCTTCAATAAAGACTTGTAAGCATTGTCTCTAGCGATTTTATTTTTATACAATGGAGATCATGTATTCCATAAACACGGATACTCCCTATACTGCATAACAAACAATAAAGTCTTTTCGTCTCCCAATGAGCCATTTTGCCCGGAACTAAGCAAATAGTTCTATAGTTCAAGAATCCGTTTTTCACATGCGAGTTTCTGGTAACGATGTCGTTCACACACCTTTGAACATGACTCGCATGTTTCCTCCCCTCCATTCCCTCGACGAAATCCTGCTACTGGCACACAAAAATCAAACGTCTTGCGATCTACTGGCGTGCTATCTTCTAGCGTGCTTTCTTGCTGGCAAAGAAAGTCACACATGGAAGTAGCACGCACAATCCAGTAACTGGCATGCTTCTGTGCGTGTAACAAGCATGTGTATTCTCACCTTAAATGCTGCTGCTATGGAAATAGGGGTCTAAAAAATTCGCGGAATCATATAGTCATCTCTTAATAAATAAGCCACAATAACGCTTTTCATAAGAAAATAGTTATTTTCAATCCCCTGGATGTTTTATTAAGTCCTTGCCTGTTTCGGAACCGATGTCATATGGCTTAGTTTGCTCAAGCGGTTGAGCTTTGGGCTTTCATTCCACCCAGCTCGGATAATTTTAATTTTTTTCCTTCAAGTAAGTTTGTCCGATCGCCATAAGGCCTTTGAAAATTCGCCAAGTTGTACTTATTATCCCGAGAACATTATAGTCGGCTTTATTTGCTAACTCAATGTGGATTTTGCGCTACGATTCAGATGTTGAACAATAAACGAATAGCTGATGCCGCACGGCATCCTGTTTGCCTGTAACGCTATTGATTATCATGCGGGCGAAGTCGTGGGTTTAATCTTTTTTTTTTTTATATCGAAACAGCCGCGCAGGCCAAAGCCTAAATGCCGGAACACCGCGGCTGCTATGATGATCCCAAAGAAATTTTGTTAATACGATTTTTGAACTGCTTAAGGTTAGTAGAACTGGGAAAAGCTTCCTCCCGTAGATTGTTCCACAATCTAGACACCCTCGGAACAAAGGAGCGGTCGTATCGGCCAGTTCTGGATGTACGAAGTTTGACACGGTTAGGATGGGACGCCGAAGTCAGGCGGGTCTGTCTGGCAGGCACATCGCGCGGCGGCATCATAGAAGAGAGCTCTGAGGAGCAAAGCCCGTTGGTGTAGCGATAGAAAAGAGCTAGATCGCCGACGGCCCGCCGGTGCGAAAGAGTCCCGAGACTGTCTGTTAGAGAAGAGTCATCGATCAGTCGGACCGCCCTCCTCTGGACAGCATCGAGCATGGACAATGTAGTCGGGGCGGCAGCACCCCAAATGTGTGAGCAATACTCGAGGCTAGGCCTTATCTGGGCCTTGTATAGAGTGAGAAGGTCATGCGGAGAAAAGTACTTCTTAGCCCTAAACAAATAGCCTAGCTTTTTCCCAGCAGCTGCAGCTATTGAAGAGATGTGTTCGTGCCAGATCAGTTCCTCGGTGATCTGGACTCCGACCAGCCGAAATGAATGGCTCTTTGGTAGAACTCGACCGTCCATCGAAACTGTATGAGCGCTAGGACGCTTTTTGTTCGTCAAAGTACAGTACTGTGTCTTGGAAGCATTGAACTGTACAAGATTGTTGCGTCCCCAAGCAGTGATAGCTTCCAGGTCTCTTGTCAGAGAAGAAGTCGTCGCTAGTCTTTTTTTTTCCAGCTCAGCGGCAGACATCGGCTTGTCACTCTGAATTCCTGCATGTAGAGTGCTGTCATCAGCGAAGCTGTGGATTGGGTTGATCGTGCAGGAAAGGAGGTCGTTGATATGTAAGAGAAACAGTGTTGGAGCCAAGACCGATCCCTGAGGAACACCCGCGTTGGCGTTGTGGGATGAAGAGGAGAATCCGTCAATTACGACGGATATCTTGCGGCCAGAGATAAAGTCAGTCACCCATCTGCAAAGCTTTTCTGGGAGGCCGTAGGATGGAAGTTTGCTTAAGAGGGCAGCGTGCCACAGCTGATCGAACGCTTTCGTGATGTCAAGAGCAACGACATGAGCCTCACCATGAGACTGGATGAGTCTACTCCACAGCTGCGTGACGTAAGCTAGGAGGTCCCCTGTGGATCGTTGATGCCGGAAACCGTACTGCCTGTCGCTAATCAAGCTGTGACGTTCGACGTAGTCTAGAAGCTCGCGATTTATGCACCTCTCCATCACTTTACTTATAACAGAAAGCAGAGCTATAGGCCTGTAGTTGTAAGGGTCGGTTTTAGATCCTTTTTTTGGGATGGGCTGTACATGAGCAAATTTCCAGTTTTCAGGGAAGGTGCCGGATTCATAAGATATCTGGAAGAGACGCGAAAGAACTGGAGCAAGCTCCGCTGCACATTTCTTCAGTACAATGGCAGGAATCAAGTCCGGACCAGAAGCTTTGTTGCTGTCGAGCGACAAGAGCACTCGTCTTACGGTCTTATGCCTGAATGTTACCTCCCGCATAGTGTGGGGAACCCTTTGAATTGACGGCACTTGGGCGTTGGTGGGGACGTCCATGGTGGAGTTGGCAGCAAAGATCTTGGCTAGCACTTCCGCCTTGGCCTTTGAGTCGAATACAATAGTTCCATCCTGACACGTAAGTGGTGGAAGGCTACTGCGTGAGAAGTTCTTTTCAATCTGCTTGGCCAGCGTCCAGAAAGACCGACTGCCATTGCGCTGCGACATTACCCTGTGCCTAACTTTTATATCATGCTGGTTTTTGGCATTGCGTACCGCTTATTTATTTTTTTTTTATTATATGTGTTTCTGGTAGGCGACGTCGGCTTGTCTGTTCTCTACAGTGGGGTTTTGTAAGTAGGTTCTGTGGGCCTTGATCTTCTGCTGGCGAGCAGTGTCACACGATTTGTTGAACCAGCCGTTGGGCCCTGGTTTAGGAACTTTCACTGTGTGAGGGATGTATTCCTCCATTCCGACGTGGATAATTTCGGTTATTGAAGAACAGACAGTCGACGCATCCGCGTCAGTGAAACAGACATCTCTCCAAGGAAAGCTAGAGAAGAAGTCTCTGAGCCCCTCCCAGTCGGCATGTCCGTAATGCCAAGTTTTGCGGCCTGTGCGAGTTTCTGCTGCCACAGCGGCTTCTGACCGAAACCTAACCTCCACAACACCGTGATCTGAGTTACCCAGGGGGGACAGGACAGCAGTGCTGTAAGGGGCAGGATGCGTAGTCAGAAAGAGATCCAGCAGACTACTGGCGTGTGACGAGACGCGGGGGAAAAAAGTAGGGCTCGTCACCAGCTGAGTCATCCCTTGAGTAAGAGCGAACGCTTCGACTGCCCGACCTGCTGCATCGGTCTTATTTGAGCCCAACCAAAGCTCATTATGGGCATTGAAATCACCGAGAAGAGCTACCTCTGAAGCGGGGTGATTGACGTTCAGGAAGTCGATCTGGACGGCGAGGTATTCGAGTAGGTCATCCCAGTTATGGTTCGAGGGAGAGCGATAAAGGCACCAAATATATTTGGGTGATGTTTTGGAGTTGAGGCGAAGCCACAGAATGTCCTTCCGGTCTGATTCCAAAGAAAGATCCCTGGAGCAGGAAAGACTGCTGCGGACAAAAGCCACAACTCCCCCGTTCTTTCTCAGATTGGAGTGCACCTCGTAGTTTGGGAAGTTGAGATGGTAGCGGCCTACTACGTTTCTATACGCAAAACTTACGTCCCCCGTACCTAAGCGCAAGAACTGAATACAGACGACATAGCAGAAAAATATATTATTTGGACGAGACGTGGGTAAATGCAGGTCACACAGTTAAAATAGAATAGACGAAAATGTACTAAGTAACCGACAAGTAAGCATTGAAGGTTTGTCACAGGTCTTTGTACACCATCAGGGAAACGTCAAAGATTGATCGTTACACATACTGGCAGCGATAGTGGCTTTTTAGGATGCAACTTGACTTTCGTCTTTAAGAAGGTAGGTGATTACCATGACGAAAGGAATGCCAGCTGCTTCGAGAGCTGGTTTCAAGGGGTGCTGTCCGTCATGTTGTGAAGGAAGAAACAAAAATGTGGCAGCTTGACCACAACATCGACACCATCGCCAGTTATAGTCAACTTTGGGAAGACAGCGATAGCGATAGCTTATTACTTTGGAGGGAAGTGGAAGCGACGACGAATAAAGAGAGGTAGACTCAATTAGCTCATGGATAATCGTAAAAAAACTGGCAACTGTAATCTCCAAATTAATGATCTATAACATCTTTCAAACCATTTCTTTTTTATTAAACATATAAAAGAGATCAAGTTCACCCACACTAAAAATCCTTACCCCGCCTGTGACAACCCGACAACCGGAGGTTGAGTGATGTTCACGTGAACATCTACGAATCATGTCACTTTTAGATAGTTATGGTATATCGTCGGCTAAATACGTAAACAAAATTACCGTTGTGCTGGAGTTGGCAGCTTTTCTCTTAACTTATGTTTGGGCGTATTTGGGAGATTAACAGTATTTATTATTGTTTTCTTATGAATTTGACTTCTTGAGTTAGAGTAGAATAGATCAAAAATAAGAAACGTTCCATCCTCTTTCCTCTGGCCAGTAATAAAACCACAGATCTTGAAAAATTGAGTTTAATGCCCCAACGTTTCGACCACGACCTGTGGTCTTTGTCAACGTACATTCATCAATTTGACAATACTTTTCATCTGTCTTCCAGATGACAATTAATTTATATTTTCGAAATACAAATACGACATACAACAGCGTGAAAAGCATGGTCAAATTGAATTAATGTACCACAAGCCGTGGTCGAAACGTTGACACATTAAAGTCAATTTTTCAAGATCTGTTTTATTACTGGCCCGAGCATGGATCAAGGACACGATGTCAGGATAAGTTTCAGATGTTACATTAACAAGAATACCATTTAAATTTTATTGATTAGGTATGATGTCTTCACGGACAAGAAAAATTATCCAGTTAGCTGCTGATGAGACGGCTGCTGCCACGAAACAATCCAACAAGGGAAACATTAATCCAGTATCAATACATCATTATGGCAAACCGAGGACCTTTCTTTATCACTGCTAAAAAATTATGATTATATGATCCTACTGACGAATAGTGCCTTGGAAGATACTCGTATGATGGTTGAAGACAAGAGTGTAGATGAAGCCCAAAATACTTGTATAATCAAAACACAAGAAAGAACAGGGGAAGACGAAAACTAATATATTGTTGAAAAATCATTGAAGACAAGATTCAGATTGCTACAAATACAAATAGTGTACAGAAGCTAATAGTGCCGGAAAATAATTGCTCAGTTACCGCAAATAATAATCAACCTACGCCGTCCCTTGAAATATCAGCAATATCAAGTGATCGCGACTACACTCCCCCGAAACTAGTAGAGTAAGTTCTGATAGCGATGAGATGCCTACAAAAAGCAATAAGCGAAAAAAAAAAGGTTTGAAGTTCAAAACGCTGTCTGGTACGGAGAAAGAAATAAAATTCGGCGTGAAAGGGGAAAACCGTATTCCGAATTTCTTGATGGAATCTCATTACTGCAGGTCATCTTCCTCTAAAAACTACCTGCTACCAGAATGGACTTCAATGGAGGAATTGTATAGATTTTAAGAAAAAATATAAAATCCTTATCAATTACAAGTTTCAGCAAGGCATTCAAATCTAAGAATATGGCACTGTTCAGGCCTAAAAAAGATGAATGTGAAATCTGTGAAAAATACAAAAATGGTTTCATAGGTGAAGAACACTATAACGCTCATATATTATACATAAAGGAGGCCAGAGCAGAAAAAGAAAAGGATGTGGAAAACGAGAAATGCATATATACTAAGTGACATATAAATCCGAACACCCAGTTTAAATGGTTCTATTTTAATAAAATTTTGTATGAGTACTTAATGAAGCATAATAAGTAAATGATAAAAATTTCAAAATGATTGCACTGCTTTAAAGCCCCTTGACCTTTAATAATGTGTGGATGCACCCTGATGTGCTACGCATTCTCCAACGCGCCTAGGCATGCTTCTGATCAGGTGGTCAATGTCCTCCTGTGGTATCTCATTCCAGGCAACCACCAACTCCTCTGGAAGTGCTTCTAGAGTCTGACGAGGACGTTGCAAATTGAGCAATCTCCTACCCATCATATCCCACACGTGCTCAATTGGGGATAAGTCGGGAGACCTTGGTGGCCATGGTAACAATGTGACATCATTATGATGAAAGAAGTCTATTGTGACTCTTGCAACATGTGGTCGGGCATTATCTTGTTGGAAAGTTGGATCTGCCAGGGTGTCAAGATAGGGTAAAAGATGGGGTTCTAGAACTTCGTGGATATAACGCTGCGCGTTCATGTTACCTCTGATGAAGATTAAGGGTGACCTGGAACCATAAGCTATAGCACCCCAAACCATAACTCCAACAGTGTGATGAACATGTCTTTCAACAAAAAACTGAGGATTCCTCCTTTCACCACGTCGCCTTCTAACCCTGGCACGACCATCGTGGATGCCTAAACAAAATCGAGACTCGTCACTAAAGACAATACTGTCCCATTCCTGATCCCAGAGTGACCGTTGTCTGCACCACTCAAGGCGATTACGTCGGTGTTCTCGAGTTAAAGGGAGGACCCAGTGTGGCCGGTATGAAAACGAGCCAAAACTTCTCATTCGTCGGTAAACACTTCGCATGCCAATAGGTCTTCCGTGTTCTGCAAACCATTCATTTGCAATAGACCTGGTAGTGGAGAAACGGTCCTTAAGGCCAATAATCTTAGGCTGCGATCTTCACGGTCTGTTGTTCTACGGCGGCGTCCAGTGCCCCTTGCTCTTTGCATACGGCCTTCTCAAAGCCATGCCTGATAACACCTAACCACAGTGTCTACACTTCTTTGCACTCTAACTGCAATTGCCCGAAAAGAAAGTCCAGCTTCCCGAAGTCCTACTATACGGCCTCTATCAAACTCACTAAGTTGACGAAATCGTACAGGTCTCCGTACTCTAGGCATCGCAACCGATCGTAAAGGATGTCAAGAACCAAAATCCGCCAACGTTGATTCTTTACTGCGGCTGAAATATTCATTTTTAGAGCGTTAGTGAATTAAAAAAAAGCAGTATAAAAACCGGAAAGTCCAACTGATAAGGCTGAAAATTTTTCCACTTGTTATTTACAGTAAGATAAATACATTCACCAAATTTTATTAAAATAAAACCATATAAACTGGGTGTTCGGATTTATATGTCACTTAGTATATACAGGGTGACTTCAAAGTTGAGTCACTTATTTTAACAGTGAGTAGATCTGATCAAAAGAAATGTTTTTATCCTTTACCATTTTTCTGGTAAAATTAAAGTAACAAATTTATAGCCCTTTGGAAGTTTGAGTACCGCCCTGTCTCAATAATAATATTATGTGCTCGTGTTTGGCGACAACGGATATAATTCGCCTTATCGGTTCATCGCATCGGAAACAAAAAAGCGAAAGAATTTGGAACGGTGTTTTTACAATTATTTCATTCAGTTGTATACAGTCAGTGTCAGTCGGTAGTGGATAGTGGTGTCTGTTGCGTGGCTCAAACGAAATAAAAAATGGCACATGTTTATGCGGATCGGTTTCCCAATCGAGTGCAACCAACCCCTCGTGCCTTTGTTAATGTAGTACAAAGGGTTCGTGAATCATTTGACTTAAGACCTCACATATGGATCACATGCCGGTGCTCCAAGACCTCACGATCAAATACAGGTCCGCACTGAAATACTTGTCGGGAGGATACTTTATAAAACAAGGAAAATTTTTTTTTTAATTTTTTTTTATTTTTACACACATATTTTGGTTTATCTTCCTTCTACAATCATTATCTGAAAATTAATGACTCAACTTCAAAGTCACCCGATTCTCTGCAGATTTTCACAGTAGCACCTACTGACTGTTCAGCCTCTTACCAGCTAATGGGGTTACATGCTGTGGCTTGTTCAAAGCAGGATAAATAATCGGTGATTCCAGCTGACATTAATAAACAGTTTTAATGCGACGTTTATCCAAGATATCAAATATTAATTAAAAAGTAAGCGCGTCCTCGTGCAAAGTTTGGATGAAATGTACGCGCAGTAACGTACAACAATGGCGGGTGGTATTCAGTGTTCGGTTACCAGCATTACGGCGCACGGAACGAAGCTCATTTGCATAATATTTTTAAAACGTTATATGACCGCCGGCGGCTGGCAAAACGAAAAAGTAGGACGGCGGCTCCAGAGTGGACTACGAGGATGAGTGCTGGAGCAGTTTCTTGTTAAAAGTGTGCACTCGAGGATCCTTTTACAGGATCTGGTGTACAGGGTCTGAATACGAAAGATTTCGCCGGGTTCGTTATGATATAGCATATTCTCGGGTGGTTTGTTAGGTATCTTTCAGATGCGTCGTTATTTACGGGGGTGACCTGAAAAGTTTTCGACCTAACAAAGGTACGAGACATTCTTTCACAGTCTCCTTGTAACTCTTACACACTTCTCCCAGTGATGTTCCCGTCTCTGGAACCCGTCCAAATAGTACTTGGCGTTTTTATCTGCAAAATAATTGTTCAAGAAAGTGATTGCCTCTTCATTTGACGAAAATCTCTGTCCTCAGAACGCAATCTTTAGATAAAGATACAAAAATAGTCGCTTGCGGCTAGATCTGGTGAGTAGGGTGGATGGTGAGGCAGTTAAAACCGTAATTAGTGGATTTTCACCGTGGCAACCGCTGAGGTGTGACAGGGTGCGTGGTCTCGATGAAACAGGATTTTATTTTTCTGCAAATGTGGCTGTTTTTCCACAAGTCCTGCCTTCAACTTGTCAAGTGATGATGCGTAGTATGCTCCTGTAGCGGACTTCCCTTTTTGAAGATAACCGATTAAAATAACGCCATGACTATCCCTATATATATGCTGTTTACATCCCCCCGGATATTTCGCTTGAGGACTTTGAAATATTCTTTGACAATTTTTCTCTTTCCAATTCAAGTCATAACAGCTCAACTATAATTGCTGGTGATTTCAACATCCCTATGTATGGCTATGATGATAACGACTCGAAATGTATAATAGTAAAGAGCTTCGCTGAAATGTTTGAGTTCCAACATTATCCAGAATCTAAATTATAACAATAGATATTTAGACCTCGTTTTCAGTAATAGTGAATGTCGAATTGAAAGAAGTGATACACCACTTGTATATGAAGACAGACATCATCCTGCATTAGAATTCACTATTAGCACTAGAATTACCAGAACCATTAACTTTAGTCCCAACAAAGCTGAAACTGTTTTCAATTTCCGCAAAGCAAACTTTGTCCTTATGTATGAAATAATGTCGACTATTGATTGGAGTGATACTTATCAGTGCACGGATCCTAATGCAGCGACTGGAATGTTGCAACAAACTTTGTATAGAATATTCGACCGAACTGTACCCAAAAAAATTATTCCGACCCGTAGGTTCCCACCATGGTATTCCTTAGACACAATAAATAAAATAAAAGAAAAAGAACGAGTACTTAAAAACTACAAAAGATATGGAGATGAAGCATCTCGTACAAGATTTGATTCTTTACGATGATAAAATATTTATATTTATATTTTATCAGATCCTTCTCAGTTTTGGAATTTTATCCACAGTAAGAAAGGAATATCCCGTTTACCTGGTATGATGAAATATAATGAAACTACCTTAACAAAATCCCAAGATATTGTTGACTCATTTAAACAGTATTTTTCGACAGTTTATACACCTCCTGATCAAAACCTTAGTGAAAATGTAATCCTGGATTATGGAAACTCCTTGTTTATAGATTTACCTCAGATATGTGAAGCTGATGTTCTTAAAGCGGCGAAAAAGTTAAAAAATAAGTTGATTATAGGCCCTGATCAAATACCCAGCTTTTTAGTGAAAGATTGCATACATGCGCTACTCAGATCATTAATACATCTGTTCAACATTATTTTGAAGACGGCCATCTTTCCAGACAACTGGAAGATATCCAGAGTTACCCCGGTGCTGAAGAAGGGTGATAGAGCTTTAATTAAAGATTACCGCCCAATCGTAGCAGTATCCAACTTTTCAAAGCTATTTGAAATTATTGTTTATGAAGCGATTTATATTCACACTAAAAACCTAATTGTAGCAGAACAGGTTAAGAGAAAAAATCTTGTACGTCAAATCTGGTACGTATCACTCAATCCGTCAGTGAAAACCTTGATAGCAGAGGACAGACGGATGTAGTTTACATGGATTTACAGAAGGCATTTGACCGAGTAGACTTATACATTTTAATGAAAAAATTACAAGGATTTGGGTTTTCGGCACGTCTTCTAAGCTTGCTTAAATCGTATTTATTTAATCGAGTACAATTTGTGGAATATGAAGGGCACCGCTCTGATATTTTCTCGCCAACATCTGGGAATCCCCAAGGATCGAATTTAGGACCTCTATCGTTCTTGTTATATATAAGCGACCTAGCTATGGTGATTACATGCCAAAAGTTGCTCTATGCGGATGACCTAAAAATTTTTCATAACATAAGCTCAAATTCGGACTGCCAAATTTTACAAGGCAACATTGACCTTGACTTGGATTGGTGTAATGCTAATCATTTTGAAGTTAATGTAGATAAATGCTTCATATTAACGTACACCAGAAAGAAAGAACCAATAACATGGTCCAACAAAATAAGCGAGAATGAGTTGAATAGGTGCTATCAAATTAAAGATATCGGTGTTCTCTTTGATAGCAATTGTCATTTTGTAATCATATAAATGATATCACAACATCAGCCAACCGAATGTTGGGCTTCATCATCCGAAACAGTAGACAATTTTCCAATTTACATGTTTTGAAACTTCTTTATTCTTCGTACGTTCGATCTAAATTGGAAAGTTGTTCTTTAATTTGGTATCCCATCTATTCGGTTCATATAAACCGTATTGAGCGAATACAAAGAAAGTTTTTGAAATTTCTGCATTTCAAGTGGACAGGCGAATATAATAATAATAATAATAATGTTTATTGGAGTATTAATACATAATAGAATCAAAATACGAGCAAATAATATAACACAAAAAAAAATAATACTCCAAAGGGCTGGGGATTGGCATAGCCATTTTTCACCCCCGCCAGAATAGCTAAGGTAAATTCATTAAGTACATTACTATATCTTACTAGAGTATATATACATTACATAAAGGATATTTGGTTGACTATAATAATGCTAACAAAACTTTAAAATATAATAAGATTAATAATGGGATTTATTCAGCCACTTGTGGATTCATTAAATTGTAACTGTAGTAGCATTCTTTTGAATTCTCTTTTGAAGCTGTTAATGGACGTTAATTTAAAAAAACTTGGGTAATCATTTAGTATACTGGGAGCTATGTAATAGAAACATTTTTTAAATTTTGAGGTAGTGTGGGCTGGTATATTATAACAATATTCATTACGGAGGAACAGTTGATGGAGTGAAAATCTTTTCTGTAATGTGTCAAAAAGATATTTCGGAGATTTATATTTTAAAACCCTAAATAGTAGAACAGCATAGAGAAGTAATGAGCGATATTTGAACTTTAAAAGATTTTCCCTTACATAATACCCAGTAATGTGTTCGCGTCTATTTATCTCATTGAAACAAAACCTCATACAATGGTTTTGTAAAACATGAATTTTCTGTTGCATTTCCTCAGTGATAAAAGGGTAATGTATTATGTAATTTCCTAAACCCAGACTGGGTGTCAGGCAACACTTTGTTAATTTCTAGATGCTCACGAAGTTCATCATCTACAATTTTCTCTAACAGTTTGGACATTGAAGGTAAAGCAGTTATTGGTCTGAGGTCCTTAAAATCGATGGTATTATTAACTTTTGCAAGTGGTGTTATGACTGCTTTCTTCCATAATGATGGCACTTCCCTGTACTCAGTGATTGGTTGATGATACTAGTTAGCTGATATTTACAAAAGAGAACACGTTTCTCAACATGTTTGTAGTGATACCATCAACACCCGCAGCATTTGACTTGCCTTCTTTCAGTTTTAGTTCAACTTGGTCTGATGTAACATGATTAAATGAAGACTTGCATACTATAGAATTTTTTTGATATGAGAATGTGTTAAGAAATAAGTCATCTGGTTGCAGGTTTGGTACAGAGCTAATAAAGTGATTATTGATCTTTTCAGCGTTTTCAAGGTCCTGTGATATGTGTTTACTGGATTTTGTGTGTATATTCCACCTGGAGAAACTATTCCACATCTGTTTAGGATTATTATAATACGTATTAAGCTGGAATTTTATGTAAGCAGTTTTTTCATTCTTCAAAGCTATTCCTAAATAATTTTTTAGATCACTATAATATGCATGATGTTCTTTATTTCTGGTTCTTCTGAACTTGTTGTATGCTTTCCGCTTCAAATTTATTATACACTTAATTGTATGTGTCACATAAGGTCTGTAGTTCTTACGTGAAGTAATTCTTTTCAATGGGGCATGCATATTGTAGAGCATAATAATAGTTTCGGTAATGTGAAGAACTTTGTCATCAAGACTTGGCAAACCATCTATGTAGTTCCATTCCACAGAAGCAGCATCGTTGGCAAACTCAACGTGATCGAAATGCGAGAAATCTCTGTAGTAAAATATTGCAGGTGTGTATTCCGGAGTTTCAATTTCCAACTTACAGTAGCACAATCTGTGATCAGTGACTTCTGGCATGTCTAGAGTTCCACACTCGTAAACAGTGAGTGTATTTGTTGTAAAAATGATATCGATCATTGTTGCTGTATTTGCTGTTATTCTTGTTGGTTCATTAATTACGCGGTTCATGTTGAATAGAGACATCATTTGCAAAAATTGTTTGCTTTGACCAGCATGCTCATCGGTGAGGTCGATGTTGGTATCGCCCAATAGTATTGCTTCATCATGTGTGACGTATATAAAGGCAAGGATATTTTCCAAATCAGATAGAATGTTCAGTCGACTGGACGGTGGTCGGTAGATAACACCTACTGCAATACTCTTGCTCTCGAATTTTAGTGACAACCAAAGATGTTCAATGCCATTTGAAAGAATATTCCGGAGAGAGGATGTGATTATTCTGTACTCACGAATACATTTGACTATATGTCGCTAAATAGTAGGAGAGTAATAAGTAGTTTAAATTTTCTTTATGATGTTTTGCACAATGATGTCATATGTGAATATATATTAAGTAAACTTAACTTTCATGTACCTGTGTGCAATTTGCGTCACCAAATGACATTTTACTGCGAATTAGCTCGAACAAATATCTCGAGAAAATCGCCGGTCACTGTTATGTGTGAGAACTTCAATTCTTTAGGTGAATATTGTGATGTGAATACTTCATCTAGAAATGACTTTAAACAACGCTATCTGGCCATTTCCCATGGCATGTAATGACCTTCTTGCGGTTAGAGTTATTCTTTTTTTTTTAATATTTTGGCTTTTTGATCTAGCTGTATTATTAATTTAATTGTGTTTTTTCTTATATACTAGGATTATGTGTTGTTCTTGTTTTGTTTTTGAACTATTTCCTGTAATTGGGTGATTGTACCTGTTGGAAATAAAGATCCATCTATCTATCTATCAAACAGCAGTAGCCAACGCTTTCTCAGCCGAAAAAACAGTTTTTCCTTTATTTGGAGCCAGTTCCCTCTTTGCAGTCCACTGTATGGACTGTATTTATGTTTCAGGCGTATAATGGTGTACCCAAGTTTCATCTACTGTGATTAATCGGCTTTGTTGCGCCTAAACTGTGCCAACAGAGCGTTGGAAATGTTCAGTTCAACACGTTTTTGGTCTAACGTGAGCAAACGCGGCACCCAACGCGCGGACAGCTTCCTCATGTCCAGATGTTGATTCAGTATGTAACAAACACGTTCTTTTGTCATATTCACAACCTCTGCCATACCTCTCTATTTAATTTGGCAGTCACCTAGAACCATCTGGTGAACTGTGGCGACGTTTTCATCGGTAGATGCAGTTCTTGGACGTCCCGAACGTTCATCGTCTCCCAAGCTCTCACGGTCAGGTTTAAAATCAGTTACCCAAAATTTCACTGTGGTAAATAATAATAATAATAATAATAATATGTATTCGCCAAAATACAAAAAATGGGCAAATAAATATGAAAAAACCACAGAAGGCATCGCCTGTGTGTGGTTTATATCTTAATAACTAACAATCAATCATATATATGTGTATAACAATTATTGTTAAATCTAAAAGGTATTAATGTAATTGGAATTTTGTAGTTTTAGTTTTCTATATAATTATGTATAGTCATTGGCTGCACATTACTAACCCAGTCTTTCAATTTTCTTCTAAATTTTTTTCCAAAATTGAGTATCTTTATTTCGTTTGCTACTACATTATATAATTTAGCTGCTAAGAATTTAAATGATTTTTTGAATAATGTTTTGTGTGGTCTTTGGATATTAGATGAGCCTATTCGGAATCGTGTGTTATGCTCGTGTTTATAGGATTTTTTCTTTTTATTACAATACTTATGGTATAAGGTGGTGGCATGTAAGAAATAAAGTTGTCTTGTATCAAGTATCCCTGTTTCTTGATATAAGTTGTTCGTTGGATATAATCTTGGCTTATGGAAAACAAAACAGTTTTTTGTGCTATATTCAGGTCAGAAATATATGTCTTGCAGGCGGCACCCCAGGCTGTGATGCCGTATATTATATGGGTTTCAACTAAGGCATGGTATAGGATTCGCAGATAACTTTCTGTAAGAATGTTAGCAAGCATTTTGAGTTTATAGGCAACATTTCTAATTTTTTTGATAACATATTTAATATGGTTATCCCACCTTAGATGTGAGTCTATAAATATTCCAAGATATTTCAAAGTGTTAACTCTATCGATTTTGGTCTTTTGGCCATGATAACGGAAATTTGTTCGAAGGTAGGTGAAAATTTTGAATAGGATGTAAATGCAATAAATTTTGTTTTTTTGAAGTTAACTGTTAAAATTTTAGTATCAAACCAGTTAATGATCCTTATAAAATCCTGTTCAGCTATTTGCTTCAGTGTGCTCCAGTCATCAGCTCTATATAAAATACGAGGGTGTCATCTGCAAAACATATAATCTTTCCAGAACTGTTAATTTTGAATAAGTCATTTAAGTAGAGACTAAATAATAGTGGGCCTAGTACTGTTCCTTGAGGCACACCACACTTGGTGTGCATTTTTTTACTGTAAGTGTTAGTGATTTTGACAGTCTGTGCCCGACTTGAAAGGTAATTTTTTAAAAGGATTTGTGACGCTCCCCTAAATCCCAATCTTTCCATAACTTTCAGAAGCTCGACATGGTTAACCGTATCAAAGGCATTTTTTAGATCAACAAAGATACCAATAGTAGGTATCTTTTTGTTGACATTAGAGTTAATTTCATCCATTGCAGCCAAAATTGCATCTGCAGTAGATTTTCCTTTCCTAAATCCATATTGGTCAGAACATATAACTTTGTTTTTGTCCAAAAATTGTAATATCCTTTTTTGTAGTAATTTTTCGAAAATTTTGGCTATATTCGATAGTACTGATATGGGTCTATAATTTGATGTTTCCATTCTGTCACCGCTTTTAAAAACAGGAGTAATAACAGTTGTTTTAAATGCATCAGGACAAATTCCAGATTGGAAACACCAATTAATGACGTAAGAAAGTGGTTCGGCTAAATCGTAGGCTATTATTTTTAAATGGTCAGCTTTGATACCATCTACACCAGGACTTTTTTGGTTTTAAGTGATAGGACAGCTTCTTGTACTTCAATCGGACTAACGCTTTCTAAAAAGAATGAATTGGGAAGTTGAGTTTTTGTGAACTTTTCGTTCGAAACCATTTTTTTAATACTGGATGCTAAATTTTCTCCAACATTAGTGAAAAAATTTAAGAATGCATCGGATATTTGTCGTTTGTCTGTTAATATTGTTCCATCACGATTCTTAATTTCATAATATGATGGTACATAGTCCTTATATACACAATCCAAATATCCTTGGATTTGCGTAGCGTGTCGACTTTCAAAAATGAATATTTAATGACGGCTCGATATTCGATTTTGTCCATTTTCACAAAAACTTTCACATCAATTCACTCAAACAACTGCGCTGCCAAAATGGATGAAACTTTTGTGACTAACTGTCAACAGATGAGCAACGAAATTCACTAGCTTTTACTTATAAGTGCTTCACGGAAACTATTCAAACTACCCTCGTATGTAGGGCACTAGCTTCAAACAAAAGAACGGGTACTAAATTGCTCTAGTACCTGTAGCAACATCTCCTTTTCTACCAGTAATTTGAATTTATCTTTATTAATGATAGAGTACTGGTTCCTAGTACAAACAGTTTTGATGATTTTCTTCTGGCCAATTTCATAATCTATTGATCTATTGAGCTTGAAACTACCTAATCTTGGAAGTATAATTTCACATATACAGGATGTTTTTAAGGTAGGTAGGGCAGACCATTTAGAGTATTTTAAGCCAAGCATACCTCAGTACAAGGTCTTACGGTTTTCGAGATATCCGAATTTTTAGATTTAAATCATAAATTAGTAAACGAAACAAAATAAACTATTACAACATGCTTTACTGTGAGCAACATTGTTTCCAATACATGCTCTACGTGTTACTTCGGTAGTTGTTGTATTTAATACACCATCTTGCTGCATTAAATAAAAAGCTTCTAGAATTTTTCTTATTAAATGGTTTCTTGATACAATTTCTGCAGTGTAAACAAACTAGTTAGTCCGCCCCAGACAGAAATTCAATGGTGTCAAGTCCGGGGATCTAGCAGGCCACGGAGTTGGTCCACCTCTGCCTATACAGCTATTTGAAAAAGTTTCGTTCAGATATTGTCTTATGTGTAAACGGAAATGAGCTGGACATCCGTCGCGTTGGAAAACAATCAGGAGCTTATACTCCTACAATTAATTCGGGAAGATCATTTTGCAAAAAGTGTAGATAACTGTCGCCGTTTGATATTTCAGGCAAAAACTGGGGACCGATTAATCTTTGTCCCATGACGGCGGCCCATACATTCACGGAAAATTTGTGCTGAAAAGACACCAGCTTTTCCAGTGTGGATTTTCCTGCTTATCAGCCCATTGATGCAAATTGTGAAAATTGGTAACGGCCTCCTTTGAAAAACTGGATTCGTCTGTCCAGGAACCGTTCATTCTCAATGTCATTATGTAAGAGAAATTGACAAAATTGGCTTCTGTGAATAGGAGCACCATTTTCAAGTCCTTGTACGCCGGTACCATGAAAAGGATATCTTCGTTCACGGTGCATGATATTCCAAACCTTCCATGGTGACAAACCAAGATTAGCAGCAGCTTTCCTGGTACTTGTAGTGGGATCATCGTCGAACGCTTGGAGGATTAGATCTTCGGCTTCACGAGGATAGCGACCTGAATTAACACCAGGTTCATTACGTGTTACACGTCCAGTCTCGTAAAGACGTTGGTAAAAATTGTAAAACACTCTGAAATTAGGTAGTCTTCTTCTAGGGTTTTTGGACTAAAATTCATAAATTACTATTGCTTTGTTTGGAAAGAAATAAAGCAAGAATGTGTAGAATTCAATTCTATCATGCACGCAAAAACACATTCCTTCTTATCAGTATCACAGAAATAGGAAAACATGTATTTATTTGTTTACAGTCATTTTGTTTCTCTTTTCTCTACTTTCGGAGAAAAAACCACACTGTCAGATATTTAAGAACAATTTCAGATAGCCTCATGTTCTTTCAGTGATAAAAGAGACAAAAGGCATATTTTTTCAATAAAATAAAAAATCTCGGATAACTCGAGACTTAGAACTAAGGTATGTTTGACTTAAAAGATTCTATGACCTTCCCAAGACTTTGCATCGACCTTCCAAACATCCTGTATATTATATCTTTCGTAGCGGCTCAATATGGTGCTGAAGTCCTTTGGACATTAATGTTAATATACTAAGTGACATATAACACCCAGCTTAAATGGTTTTATTTTAATAAAATTTTGTATAAGTACTTAATGAAGCATAATAAGTAAATGATAAAAATTTCAAAATGATTGCATTGCTTTAAAGCCCTTTGACCTTTAATAATGTGTGGATGCACCCTGATGTGCTACGCATTCTCCAACGCGCCTAGGCATGCTTCTGATCAGGTGGTCAATGTCCTCCTGTGGTATCTCATTCCAGGCAACCACCAACTCCTCTCGAAGTGCTTCTAGAGTCTAAGGAGGACGTTGCAAATTGAGCAATCTCCTACCCATCATATCTCACACGTGCTCAATTGGGGATAAGTCGGGAGATCTTGATGGCCATGGCAAAATGTGACATCATTATGTTGAAAGAAGTCTATTGTGACTCTTGCAACATGTGGTTGGGCATTATCTTGTTGGAAAGTTGGATCTGCCAGGGTGTCAAGATAGGGTAAAAGATGGGGTTCTAGAACTTCGTGGATATAACGCTGCGCGTTCATGTTACCTCTGATGAAGATTAAAGGTGACCTGGAACCATAAGCTATAGCACCCCAAACCATAACTCCAACAGTGTGATGAACATGTCTTTCAACAAAAAACTGTGGATTCCTCCTTTCACCACGCCGCTTTCTAACCCTGGCACGACCATCGTGCATGCCTAAACAAAATCGAGACTCGTCACTAAAGACAATACTGTTCCATTCGTGATCCCAGAGTGACCGTTGTCTGCACTACTCAAGGCGATTACGTCGGTGTTAAAGGGAGGACCCAGTGTAGCCGGTATAAAAACAAGCCAAAACTTCTCATTCGTCGGTAAACACTTCGCATGCCAATAGGTCTTCCGTGTTGTGCAAACCACTCATTTGCAATGGACCTGGTAGTGGAGCAACGGTCCCTTGAGGTCAATAATCTTAGGCGGCGATCTTCACGGTCTGTTGTTCTACGGCGGCGTCCAGTGCCCCTTGCTCTTTGCGTACGGCCTTCTCGAAGCCATGCCTGACAACACCTAACCACAGTGTCTACACTTCTTTGCACTCTAACTGCAATTGCCCGAAAAGAAAGTCCAGCTTCCCGAAGTCCCACTATACGGCCCCTATCAAACTCACTAAGTTGACGAAATCGTACAGATCTCCGTACTCTAGGCATCGTAACCGATCGTAAAGAATGTCGAGAACCAAAATCTGCCAACGTTGATTCTTTACTGCGGTTGAAATATTCATTTTTAGAGCGTTAGTGAATTAAAAAAAGCAGCGTAAAAACCGTAATGTCCAACTGATAAGGCTGAAAAATTTTTCACTTGTTATTTACAGTAAGATAAATACATTCACCAACTTTTATCAAAATAAAGCCATTTAAACTGGGTGTTCGGATTTATATGTCACTTAGTATATTTTATCAATTACTTACTCGATTTATACCAGAAATTTCCTCATGGAACCGTTACTCCCGTAAAGTTGGTTCTCTGGGGTCTAGCTATAGGCAACCAGCGATGCTGTATGTAGGTAAGTTCGGTTGCGGAACATTTCATTCGTTATTATATTTTTGGCACACATTTGAATTCGATATAGTTTTGATATCGATGCTGTGAAGTGCATGACAGATTACGTAGTCAAAATACAGCTTTCAGAATTTACGCCTTATTGATTCAAGCACAGCTACGCCAAGATCTTTCTTACTACGCCCTTGATTTCGATAGTCCCGAAAGCTGTCCCTGAAGCTGAAAAGGTTTCTTCGAAATAAGAACACGTGCCGGAAAACTTTTCTTCGGCATAAATCAGAAATTCTCGAGCGGAAAGTCATCTTTTACCCTTTGTCGATTTACCTTGGTAATTTATTTTAATGAAGGTCTGCGGTTCAATCGATCGGCTAGATGTTAGGATAGCGGCAGGCCTGCTTAGAAAAGTTCCAGCACAGCATCCGTTCAATCACAAAAGAAAACAATACATCACGCTTGATGTTAAAGTAGCCTTTGGTGCTGGCGAATTACTCGAAAGGAGCTTTTCCCGATTTTAGTAGACGTGTAGCTGGAGAATCAATGGTGGGGAGACAAATCATACTGTTAGAGGCGAACACGCAGAAACGTCAACACGGCACCGACATCAGATTCATACAGTCTGTTAAGGTGTTAAGTGTTCTTTGAGGAAAATCGTCCTTATGTCCATTAGCATTACGGGATGACATTAAAAAGAATGTTACAAATTGCATAGTCTACCCATTGGCCAATCTACTCAATTAACATTTCGACGGGTGCAACGAAGACTGTTGTATCTCACTTTTTGGCGATTTTGAGATAATATGACAAAAAATACAGAAATAACTGAAAGTGAACATGAAAATGATTTCGTAGATATAACAACTAAAAAACCAAAACGATTTATGAAGAAAAAAGAAAGAAACTCCAGGAAGCGACAAAGAAGACCCGAAAAATGGGCGGATAATAAAGCAAAATCTATGTTAGATCAAGGAAAAGAACATAAATATAGAGCAGGAAAAAAAATAAATGCAAGAAAATTAAAAGAGCCTTGTAAGTGTAGATTTAAGTGTGCAGATAAGATGACTGAAGAAAATAGACAAAATATTTTTCAAGACTTTTGGGGTATTGCAGATCACACGCGACAATGGGATATTATTCTACGATTTGTTGAAGAAAAACCAAAATAACAAATCGCTGTGTGCAATAAAGAGTCAAGAAGACAGTTATCAAGAACCTATTTTTTAAAAATTAACGACACTTTATAAAAGGTTTGCAAAACCATGTTTCTTAATACTTTAGATATTTCTGAAACTTGGGTAAATACAGCTTTTTCAAAAACATTGGTAAGTGGAGTACTCAAAAATGACAATCGAGGAAAACATGATAACCGACCTAACAGAGTAAAAGTAGGATCAAAGAAAGTGTTTGAAGCCATATTAATATGTTTCCTGTAGTGCCTTCACATTATCTCCGTATGGATTCTAAGAAAATGTATTTTGAACCGGGCTTAAATATTAAAAAAACGTATCGTTTGTACATGCAGTATTGTGATGAAGAAAATATCATAGAAAAAGCTTCTGAACGACAGTATCGAGATATATTTAATAATGAATTTAACAATGCATTTTTCAAGCCAAAAACAGACCAATGTGAAAAATGTTCCGCTTATGAATTAGCTGATGAAACAAGAAAGTTACAATTAAAAGAAGACTATGATAAGCACATCAAGAATAAAGTTTTGGCCAGAAATCTAAAGAATTCTGATAAAGAACTAGCTGTTGATAATAAAGATATTTGTGTTGCAGCATTTGATTTGCAGAAAGTATTATCAACCCCACAATCCAATGTAAGTGATTTTTATTATAAAAGCAAATATTCAACTTATAATTTCACTGTATATGGCTTAGGCAATAACGAAGGGTGTTGCTATTACTGGCATGAGAGAATTGCTAAAAGGGGCTCTGTTGAAATAAAGTTGTCTTTGGAAATTTCTAGAAGTTCAGAAATCGAAAAATATTAGGCAAATAATTTTTTACTCTGGGGGGCAAAATCGAAACAAATTTGTATTTTCCATGTTTTCCTATGCATCAAAAACTTTTGGATTAAATATCATCCATCGTTTTTTAGAAAAAGGGCACACCCAAAATGAAGGAGATAGCATGCATAGTGTTATTGAAACTGCTGGATCTAAGTGTCCTGTGATTTATGTGCCCGCCCAATGGGTTACGATTATTAGAATGGCAAAAACTACAGGAAAATCGTACATAGTTACTGAAATGGAACAGGATAATTTTTTTAATTTAAAACGCTTAACAGAAAAACAAAACTGGAAAACAGATGAATTAAAGAGAACCATAAAAATAAGCAAAATAAGAGAAGTTGAATTTAAATCAGAACAACCGGACTTCGTGCTTTTCAAATATGAATTTGATGCTGACAGTGATAATGTTATACAACTAAAAAGAAACATACCTTGTGGTTGTGCAATACGGGAAAAATTCCTTCCATCTACCATGATTTATACAGGAGCCTAAGATCAAAGAAGCAGAATAATAATGAAAATGACTCTGAAGAAGAATTTGAAGATTAGCATTTTTAAGTAATAATTTTTTGTAACTTATTAGGTTTTTTTATTTTGTACACTGCCTAAACATATTCAAAAAAGCAATAAATTTTTTTAAATTTTTTCAAAATAGTTTTATTCTTCCAAAAAGTCAATAATTTAACTTGCCTAAAAGAATAGTAACTTAAAATAATCATAATTTTTCCCAAGAAAAAAGTCGTATCTAATGCCCAAGTCACTCCAGACGTGACTAAAAAAAATTTTTTTGATTGAAATTAAATTTACATATTTTTTAAGAATATTAGTTTCCTATGTCTTTTTTATTACCACCACAAATTACTTTATGTCAGAAAAATTAAAATTGAAAGAAAAACTATAAGCTTATTTACTCAAAGCGATAAAAAGTGTTGATTCGAGAACATTGTAAATAAACACGACGACGTATGCGAACAAAAACAAAACAACACGCCCGATGCTCTGCTCGACAAAACGATAAAGTTGCGATCGATTGCCGGTTCGATAAGAGTGATGAAAGACAGACGCGCTGTTCTCATGTGTTTTTTAAATATTTCATTTAATGACACTTACTAACTGACTACAAATTTTGGTTTAGCTTAGTAAAACTTAATGCCATTCATTTGTTAACTACCCAATTTAAAAACATTTTAGATTATATTAAAAAAATTAGTGAGATTGTGGTCGATATAAAGCACTTAAAGTTGTAAACTATAAAGCCATTTAGACATCATATGAACTTTTTGACTCGTTTTGACCCCCCCCCTATTACCCATTCCAATAACGACTACCATAACGCTTACACCCTGTATAAAAAAGTCGCAATTAAGTGTAATAATGTATTTAATCCTTCTAAAATGTTTGGTTAGTGTACATAAAATTTTCCGAGTTACTGTGTGTTGTGGCCGACTTGGTTTACTTTGTAAATTGAGTGCTTATGTACGTGCTCTGGGAAAAATACAGAACTTGTAAACTAGGCAGTGTATTAAGCCCAAAAATCTCGAACAAACCAAACACTGTGTGTTTAGAATATTTTGTTTAGATGGTGACTTAAATTTATGATGATGTGATGAAGTTCTAATAATTTTCGGCGTTATGTGAGTAAGAACAGTGGAACATGTCTTTGTGATGTCTTGGTATCAATAATGTGCTCATATATCTTATACTTAAATTGTAAATACTCGTTATAAATGTTAGCTTGTTCCATAAACGCAGGGGTTATATTAGATTTTATGAACGATAAAAATAAATAGGTACTTGGGCAGGTTAGCAATATGACGCCGTCCTAGATGCTTGATTTTGCCAGTTATATGATCATATTTTCGCAGATTAATGGGCAGGGGCAACATCAATTTTGAATTCTTCGTAATTTGTAGGCAAAAATTTGATCATAATTCCATGTTAAATTTTGGAAATAATTAATGATTCACATAATCGCTTTTTTATTTCAAACCTGAGCAAGTTCCTGTAGGTATACAATAGATTAATCCTAAAACAGCATCTTTGATGATGCTGTTAGCATGCGCACAGTGGTTCAGAAGGCACCATTTCTGCGAAAATAGTAACAAAGTATTAAGATTACATTTTTCTGTACCTCTTCTGTTAAAATATTTTTTTGAACCCAAAATTACCTATTTGCAACATTTCTTTTTTTTTACCTACATTATTTCATCCCTCATTTATTTAAATTCAAAATAATCAAATATTTTTTGTCAAGTTTTGTTGAAATTTAGGCGAGACCTATGACCTAACTATAATCACAGAAGGCTCTGACCTATTAAGCTCAATATACAGGGTGGGGCAAAAGTCACGAAGGGATTTGAAAAATTAATAACTTTTTTAAATTTATTTTGTTTTCATTTTTTTTTTTCAGGACCGTGTAAAATAAATCCTGGAGATTAATTATGGAGCGTTACAACCTCAATCAACGAACCAAACTTATAGAATTTTATTTTGAATATCACCATTCAATAATTCAAACTCAACGAGCATATCGTCGTCATTTCAATTTGCGGAATTCGCCCTCTGAATCAATGATTCGACGCTTAGTGGCACGATTTCAGCAACAAGGCACAGTTATGGATCTCCCACGAAGCGGAAGGCCACGTTCCGCAAGAAATGAAGGGAACATTCAACGCGTTCAGGAGAGTGTTCAGGAGAATCCGGAAACCTCAACCCGAAGACGTTCTGCTGAGCTGCAGATGTCTCAAAGGTCTTTACGCAGAATATTAAGAGGAAATTTACATCTGTTTCCATATAAAGTGCAGCTAGTGCAAGAACTAAAACCAGCAGATTTTCAAGAACGACTAACTTATGCAGTTCGCTTGCAAAGAATGGCTCGAGAAGATAATGAATTTATTCATTCTCTGATCATGAGCGATGAAGCCCATTTTCATTTGAATGGCTTCGTAAATAAGCAGAACTGCAGAATATGGGGTACCGAGAACCCAAGGGTGGTTCATCAAAGGCAATTACATCCGCTTAAATGTACAGTATGGTGCGCAGTTACGTCTCAACGAATTATTGGACCATTCTTCTTCGAAGACCACGATGGGAATGCTGTATCTGTAGATGGCGACCGATATCGTGATATGATTCAAAATTTCTTAAGACCAGCTCTTGCTGACAATCAAACGATGACTTTCCAACAAGATGGAGCCACTGCGCATACTGCTCGAGCCACTATGCACCTTCTAAGGCAGATTTTTGGCGAACGTTTAATTTCGAGAAATTCAGGATTCAATTGGCCCGCCCGCTCGCCGGACTTAACAGCCCCTGATTATTTCCTTTGGGGATATCTGAAAGGAAAAGTGTATATTAATAAACCCACAACCCTGCAGCAACTAAAAGATAATATTCGAGCAGAAGTAAGTGCTTTGGGGCCAGATATTCTGACTCGGGTAATGGAAAATGCTCTTGCAAGAGCTGCACTTTGCGAGGCTGAAAATGGCGGTCATTTGCGTGATGTAATCTTTCACACTTAAATTGTAAACAAACTCCAAACATTGCATTTTAGTTTTGTGTTAGGGAAAAAAATTAAAATTAAAATTTAAAAAAGTTATTAATTTTTCAAATCCCTTCGCGACTTTTGCCCCACCCTGTAGTTGGCGTTTGGGAAAACAACTGAACTTTTTAATAAATCCGTGCAATTTTTTTTCACAAGTTTGACAATAATGGAATCCGATAAAAAGGTGCAGTTATTTCCATGTGTTAAAAACAAGTTTAAAACGTGCGTCTGAGACACCTCAACACATAAAGAAAAAACTAGCTGCAAATATTTGCAACTTTTTAGAGTTTAGTGCGAAACCGGCCAAAATGAAAAATGTGGACTTATTGAACGAGTGGTATTTGAACAGAACCAAAAACAAAGTTCATCTCTTAAGTTTTATTTTTTACGCCACAAAAATGTTAATGTAGAAATATTAGACAGACATATGACGAATTTTATAGAAAATGTGGAAATTAGATGGAAACCTTGTTATAGAGATAAGAAGTTTTTTATAAAGAAAATTGAGGCTTGGTTGAACCAAGAATTTTCGCCTTCCAAGGAAGCCATTGTTACTTCAGAGCAAGAATCAACAAGAACTATTGGAAAGCCAGTGAAGAATTTTCACAGTCTTAGTAAACAAATGATATTTATTTAATTAATTACACTTTAAACGTTTATTTACTGTTCATTTTCACTTTTCATAAGTTAGGTTTTGATTTGCAAAAATTAATCTTAGACTGTTTCTGAAAAAATTACATTGCATTTAAACCTTATCTTGTGATGCTTTTTTAATACATTAATTTCATCCGTATTATTTTCGCAGAAGGTCCTAGAAGTTCGCTGTCAAAAAAGTTAGGTCAAATTAAATTTAATAATTATAGTGTACATAGCGCCGTCCAGATGCTGTATAGAAATTAAACATTTTTTTGTCTATAAGGTCGCAGTGAAAAATGTTTAATTCTCGAGATACAAGGTGTTAAATGTTTTAATCAAATATCGTTTGTTCGTCATAAGTTTTTTAGAGACTACAGCTATTTTTACTAAATTTGATTCACATCTTTATTATAAGAAAAAACTGTTCATTTTGATGGAGTCTATCACATATTCAGTTGTTGTAAATTTATGAGCATTATGATTCAGGGTCCCACAACTGCTCAGGAGTGCCTTTTTTGCTTAAAAATATCGAGAAAATTGTTTTTTTTTCAACAAAAAAGTAAAAAACCACACTGAGAGAAAAGTTATGGCCCTTTAAAACAATCCAAAGTGCAGTGTGAAGCGACTTCTAATGACCACAATGAAAAAATGTCCATATTCAGGTTTCGCATCCCAAAAAACCCCTTGACACCAATTTTCGTAGTATTACGTTAATAAATTTCCATGATTTAAAAAAAAAATGATTTTTATTTCCTAACTTTACCACCCTGTATCTCGGAATCGGAGCAATTTTGAGTCCTTGGTTTAGTCAGATAAGTTACTTCAAATCGACTTATTTTGAGCTCAGGAATATAGTATGTGCTAAAATTTTGCAACGACCTTCTCTGGACGCCCTGTACAGTGCCGCCATCTTCAACTTTTGACATTTGTCAATTTCAGATACAATTTTTTGAAGACAATTTCTTTAGCTTCCTATTGAGGTATGGCTCATAGAAATCGGTTTACCAGTAACAAAATAAGAAATGTTGATACTTTTTTTCGCCTATAAGTAGACCCAAACTTTTGCATACGTCATTTTACTTTAAATATGTGCTGCTTATTTTCAGGCTTGCTTTTAGATGTTTCCGTTTTTCTTTATTGCAATAAGTAAAGGAATAAATTACATCTTTGATACCACAAATCAATATTTTAAATTAAACTATTTGAATAAATAAATAAAGTGTATAATTCCCCTCTGAAAATTAATAAATTGTACAACATTTGATTTTTGAGGATCGATTTTTATGTTATCAAAAGCAGCATAGTTATTAATACTTTCGAGGTCAATATTAGTCTTAGCCTCAGACATTTTGGAATAATCAGATTGGAAGCTTAAGAATAATTGAGTATCAAGAGGGGCCCTAGCACTGAACCTCTGTAATTCCGACATGCTGAAGCGGCTGCATTTCAGGCAAATCTGAACCATCTAGCTATATGTGCACTGATTCAACCTGAATGGTTTCTTACTGGTCTGACTTACAACTCATGCACAATAGTGATATTGCTAAAATAGGAATTGAAACAGTAACGAAGAAAAATGTCATGACATTGTTAAGGACTTAGCAAGTTCCACGTCATGTTATACCAAAAAAAGCCTTCACCTTATATCATTATGATTATGGATATATATGGCACGCAAGTTTCATAAGAGCTCCCTTTATTTCATGTCCTGGTAATAAATCATGGGTAAACATGCCTTACATACGCGCACAAAAAATTGTTGAAGTAACGACCGGGACAAAATGAGAAAAGCAGAAAGTGGAGATGAGGAAAACCTTGGGAAAGCTTTGACAAATATCACCTGCATGGTTGCCTGCAAGGGGTATATTCGTTTTATTTACCGCTCTTGTTATACGCAGCTTTTATGCAGAGCATAGTGACGCTGTTTTAAACGGGTTACAGAACATAGATCTTCAAATCTTTAAATTTGAATTTAAAATGTAGCCTAAAGTTATGGCTACCCTCTTGACGAGACATCAAATTTGCAATCAGGTTGCGGTTATGGATACTTTACGAGCCCATACGGCGAAAATAACTACAATTAAATCTACGTTTAACGTTGAACGTGTATGTTGCGGGAAACAACGATTGGGCACTGATGTTAGTTGCCAGACAATAACACTTTTTTCTGGACAGTATCCTGGAAATCCGGACACTGTCGGTATTGTCCATTGCTAGTGAACAACATTGTTAATATCCCATGATCATTAGCGATAGTTGCCTAAAAGGACTGGCCAATGTTGACATAAGGAGCAAAAGTTAAAAACTCACTCGATATTCGCAGTGAAAAATTAACATAAAAGACGACTATTACACTATTTAGATGTACAGTATATTCAGATAAGAGATAGACCGGACATAAACAAGACCACGTGATCATCGAACGCTGTAACATTCGGCAGGGACGTATTAAGAGTCACGCAGTACATATTTTAGATAGTAGATGCTGCTTTGCGTAACTTTGTAGTAAATTAGCACAATTCGATGTGTATACGATTGGTGATGGATATAGGATCATGTGGGGTGGGGTAAGAAATATATAATGATGTAAATACACATAAGGGTTTCACAATTTTCGCTTCGATTTCCAGCTTCGGATGCCGCCTGAAGTTTGGTGAAATACAGTCGAATATAATCCCAAATGGCGTTTAAATTAGCCTAAATTAAAAATAATCTCTTAAAATTGCTTTTAGAATTTTGATTTCTAGGTAAATATGTAACCAAATTAAAACGTTCCAAACGTAAAAAAATGTGCATGGTTGAACATTGTCAGAAAGTAGATTCTTGAATAGGTTTTGCCAAAATGGGTTCAAAAATGTCAATAATTAATTAAAAAATACAGTAGCTTTATAATTACTTATAACTTACCGAATTTGATGAATGACATCTTTTATTGGAAAGATGAGCTTGATGAGCTTTCATCATCGCTACTGCCTGAAACACCAACGTCAATAAGGAATGGCTCGACTTGTTCTTCTAAAATATTGTCCAGTTCCCACATTCTCTTTTCAACTTTGTCTTTCACGTGCTTAATACAGTTTTCCCATTTTTGCGCTGTTATTAATTCTAGTGCTTCTTTGAAAAGTCCTTTGAGGTCACAAAATTTAAAAGTTGTATTGTGCTTGGCTATATAATTTTTAACCTCTGCCCATATGAGCTCAATGGGATTGAGCTCGCAATGGTATGGAGGTAAACGGAGCACAGTTTTATTTTGACTTGCTGCCATTTCGTCAATGGCGTATTTTTGATATTCCGCCTTGTGATCCTTGACAATTCTTAATAATTGTACTTTCAGCATTGCTTCTTCAAAGTTGATATTTTTCGAGCGGAGCCAATTTTGAACATCAACTTTCCTTGAAGCCGTTGTTGGGGCCTTCTCCATTCTTCGAGAATGATAAGGCGCATTATCCAACACAATTACTGCGTTTTCCTCTAAGTTCGGTAACATTTTTGAAAACCACTGTTCAAACGATTCGCCATTCATTTCCTCGTGGTAATCTCCAGTTTTCTTAGACTCAAAGCACCACAGACCGTCAACAACAAATCCATCCTCACTGCCAATATGGCAGATAATGAGCCTTTTCCCTTTACCTGGAAATCGAAGTACTAACTGGTGTAGATTTATTTCAATAAGCGAACCTTTTTCAAATGTTTTCATCACATTCAGCGAAAAAACATTGAGACATGAGTATCAGATTGCTATAATTGGGATTATTTAGTCATATTGAAAGAAAGAATATTGAACGTCGTATGATTACTCAGCGCTTCACAATTTAATTTAAAGTTATAAACCTTTAAAAAATGAATGATCAGGAACCTGAAATACGCGCAAATATTAATATTAACAAATTATAACTTTATAAAGCTTAAAGTATGAATTAAAATGATTAGAAATATTAGGAACGGTACATAATATAAAACTCAGTAACTTTTTTTAAGTTTATAATATTCGGCATATTTTAAGATTATATTAAAAAATTATTGAAATATCGAAAACACATAAAAACATGACTTAAAAAAGTTCTAACAAATGAAAATGACAATAAAACATCCACGCATTTTATCGAAAGTTATAAAAGTTTTGTTACTTGTAATATGTTTTATCTGCCCCCTGGAATTAATGTTTAGAACCTTGTTCCCAAGGTTTGAAAAACATCCGATTATTGTCTATTACTCGTATTTACCTGCTGGATTTTTTAATCCGGTGGACAGTCCATCTAGAAAGGCCCTCCTGGATGAAGTTACAGAATCATCAACCCATACTTTACTTGTAGTGTGTCCTGCGTTTACCCACGTTTCATCAAGGTAATAAATCTTCCTGTTTTGATTTCTATATTTCCCAATTTTTGTTAAATAATCCCTCCTCCATAGCACAATTTCTTCTCTATCCAGTAGTAAACTATTACGACCCCGTTTTTTCCATATGAAATTTAAATGCTTCAGTAACGCATGGAAAGTTGATCGTTTGAAATTTGGCAACGTTGTATCTCCATTTACCTCCTGCAGTACTTTATCTATAGTAGGTATTTCATTCCTAAAGAAGAATTCATGCACTTTCCTCCTAATCGCATACTTATCAGCTTCATCCAATGATTTAACAATACTTTTGCGATGTTTACTGGTCATTGGCTCAGAAAAGGTGTGATTTTTTTTGTATTGTCTTAACACATTAAACACTGATGCGCGACACACCCCAACTTTGCGAGAAACCTTCACAACAATTCCTTTGATGGTTGATGCCTCGTTCTCCTCGCGCTCGATCTTATATACTCGTATATTCAAAATGACCTCTTTCATTTCTGCACTCAGGTGTCTTTTTTTAGAGCGTTTCCTAGGTGGACTACAGGAGTTTACAACTTCATCGGCAGTATCTGTACTACTGGGCATTTTGCGCAAGCAGTTGATAACAATAAGAATCAATAAGAAGGTATAACAATAACAACGACAAACTCAACAACTTAATAAGATAACAAACGAAAACGTCCAAAGAAATATCAAATTGCAATGATGCAGACGACATACGTAACACGTCTGAACCTGAATGTGACTCTGCCTTGATACGACTGCTCTGCCGCTCGGCATAGGCATTTAATTGCGAATTGACCAATGAGGGCTCCTGTTTTACGTCGAGACGGCGGCGTTAGCGTGAAAATCACCCGAACCTTTTGTTTACATCCGGTCTATCTCTTATCTGAATATACTGTAGAGTG
Organism: Acanthoscelides obtectus; assembly: GCA_963669975.1. Lineage (NCBI taxonomy): Eukaryota > Metazoa > Arthropoda > Insecta > Coleoptera > Chrysomelidae > Acanthoscelides > Acanthoscelides obtectus. The sequence goes on from CAVLJG010000003.1 coordinate 113,153,627, forward strand.
GTAATGCTGTGTCTTTCATTTGGTCCTCAGCATACACCATAAACGCTTTAAAAAGTCGGATATTGAAACGTATCTTTTCAAACTGTAAACAGAATTTTGTAGGTCATCAAAGTTGCTTCAGCTTGAAATATACGCGTGATACTTTTCCAAACTAGAGAAAGCAACTTACCCCTTACTACGGTGATACGCAACGGCACTGATTATTCCAGATGGTATACGAAGCGCCTGGAAACAAAAGAATAGGATTAGGACGTTGATTGAAAAAATTCCAACTGACTGAAAGGGCACAAGAACTACCCTTTTCAAAGCGCCGAATCGCCGTGAAACTTTTTCGGATTTGTTGGCAGAAAAGAGAAATCCCTTTTTCGTGCTGACCAGTTTCTTATGAACGAAATTGGACTTCCATCAAGAATAATACCCAAAATTCGTGTTCTTTTAACAAACTAGGAACTTCTGTAGCTTCTCCTGTCGAAACGAGCAATTTGGAAAAGGTATAATTCGGAGAAACTGTTGGTTGAAACGTGAAAAAATTGTTACGTTGCCACATCATGGCGTGATGATGGATACTGAACTAAACCTTTAGACTTTGGCCCTTAAAAAGGTATGTTCAACCATATTTGTAATTCCCTAGCGCAAGCGTTGTGATGAATATCCATGACATACAAACCGTCAAATAGAGAAGATGAAGATTTCTTGACGTTTCGGCTACCTCGGTGGCCTTTTCCTAAGTACAAAATAGCAATGTAGCCCAAACGTCAGATCTGAATCTGCCGTTGCATTTGGCGGATACTAAAGCATGAAGATTCATCGGCGAGGCAACAATAGAATAGGTCTCAAACGTTAAAAAAATGTTGTGGTTGCAACAATTTTGGAGTTTGTGATCTAAGCATATGATTGCTGTTTTTTTACTCGAAAATACCTGCTTAGCGTTAGCTCTTAAACCCCTGAATCACAAATCGCATCTGAATCTATAGGGCGTAATAAATAGCAACTGACTTTCCAAAAGAACTGTTTTTAAATTTGGGATTGCATATGTTTGAGAGGTTAATTTTTGACCAGACGCTCAATGTGGTCCTTAAGATATACTTCAGTTTCAACGGGTACTATTGATCCTTATACATTAATGCTAAATGCTTCTGTTTTTCAATGGACAGAATGGAATCTTGCAAGTGATTTATTTCTGGATTCAAAAACAGTTGGTTACTGCTGAACGACACATAAGTATCTTTAAGCAATGCTTCAGATTTCCTTCTTAAGGACGTATCGCGCTGGTTTGATACAACAACAGAAGTATCATCCGCATAAAGAGTAAACCTACTTTCAGGAGAACCATGCCTTAAATCGTTAATATACAGGGTGTAAACATTATGATAGTCATTATTTAAATGGGTGACAGAGGGGGTAAAAGAAGCAAATAGTTTCATATTACAAGAGGGTCAAAACGGCATTCTTTTAGAGAAAAGCGACTTTAAAGTAAAATAAAGTCTGACAACGCCGCAATGCGAGACGCAAATTAACACGGAACGCAGTGTAAAGAAAGATGGCGTTTGTTATTTTGTACTCGTAAAATGCAAACAACTAATCCCCAATACCAGGAATGTAACGGTTTCACCGTCCGATCGTATTTGTTAAATCACTTCTCGATTATCATTTCATTAATCCCATCTCTAGCTTTTTCACTTGGAAAATTTTCCGCTTGGAGCGCTTGATGCGGAGTTCCTGATCTGCGATCTTCCTCGCGCTTCCTTTTCACTTGAGCCGCCGATCGAACAAGAGCTAAGAATTTTCTTCTCTGTAGCACAAGGTCATATAGCACCATGTGCTAGAATTTTGTAGAATGTGTGTCCGTATAGGACAAAATGATTGGGGCCACCCCCTTTCTCTTTCCCTTTCCCTTTGCCTTTGTCTTTGACTTTGCTTTTGCTTTAGTCTTTGACTTTGCGTTGCTTGGCCCATCACTTCACCCATGCATGTGCCTTGGCAGCGCCATCGCCTTTAAGTTCAACTTCGCCTACAACTGGTTATGAAGCCACTATATGTGAGGTCACCCCTCATAACTGGGACCTCCACTTCAAGCACCTGGCCATCCCCGCTTCAGGCCGTTCAAAAATGGACCAGCGAAAGATAAGTTGATAGTTTTATAGCAGAGCCAAAGATGTAAAACTTATTTTGTTCTTTAAAACTGTAAAATTGTAATGTAATGAAAATGCTTTTTTTTGTTAAATAAAATCTGTGTTCCGTTTGTTCTTCTATCCTCTAGCCATGCCATGGTCGACACACAGCTACACGCCTGTGGATGTCTTCATGCCACCGACTGAGCTACCGGAAGCTGATGGTAACCCCCTTTCTGTGATTGTGCAGAAAAGTTGGAATCTTCATTGCATTCCATCTTTTCTGAACTTTTTGCGGAAAGGAAGCGTTACAGGAATCCATCGGATTGAGGTCAGCAGATCTAGCTGGCCATTTTCGAGTATCAGGAGCATTTCCACAGATCCAGCGATTTGGATAATGCTCATTCAAATACTGAATGACGTCTCTACAAATGTGTGGTGGTGCCCCGTCATGAAGAAACCACAAATTCTGTCTCCGTTGTAATAGCATGCTGTCTGAGGTCTGTTCCAAAAGTTTTGTTAGGTTACTGGTTAGAAAGCAAAGGTATTCTTCTCCTGACAACCTTGGGGGTAACTCGAAAGGACCAGTTACCTGATCGTCAAGAATACCCGCCCAAATATTTATTTTAAAACGTTGTTGGAAATGACCTTAACGAATGGGATGAGGATTTTTGGGGCCCACGTGTGAGTTTTATGAAAATTTGATAGACGATAGAATGTTTTTAAAAACATCCTGATTTTCAATGTTTTTGTGCAAAAACCACTGCCAGAATGTTAGTCTGCGAGGATACTCTTCTGGTAACAAGGCCTGCACTCGTCATACGAGATCGCTAGTTTGAGATATATTTTAGAAAAAATCGACTATATTCATTAGATCTATTACTAGAAAGATGCCTCCTCATTTGCTCATTTTGATCCAGATCAAGCTTTTTGATCTCCGGTTAGTAAAATTGGACCTAACGGTCTGCTATGCCAGGGAACAATAGCCCAGGCTACAGAGAAAAAGTATCTTGTGTAAAAAAGCAGATACCTGAAAGTTTTGAATGGAAAAATGAATAAAAAGATACAGCCAGATATGCGTTGTTTCTTACAGACAATGGGAAAAGCTCAAAATTCAGTATTTTCCTTGTATAATTTTCAAATTCAATTTTATAAATAATCTATAAACTGGAGATTTCAGAGCATAAAAAGACCTTCAAATTTATTTTCAAGAATTAAAATCGATAACCATTTAAGCTAAGCACGGAGCTTTTTATCAATATTGAATAAATGTTTATAACTATTGCAATAACAATTGCAAATGGCTAAGAATTTGTGAGAATAAGGGCATCATTGGTGTTAATACGAGGGATGTCTTTTAAGTTTTGTATATAGAAACATAGTAGGCCGCGCGGATCGAACGTCAGTACTGAATCTTAACCTCACTCTTTAGTAAACTTAAATTCAAAGTTTCATAACAATACTGTTCTCACTACAGTGAATTTTTAAGTGTCATTAGAAAAACGGAACTCAACCGAGAACGTCTTCGCGCCATAATTTATTACAACTTTCAAAGACAATTAGCGCATCAAGAATGCCTTGCTGTTATGAACCAGAAAATAAACGAAAGTCGGGTGTTTGGGTGTTCCAAGGTGAAGAAAAGCTAACAAAACTCATCCGTTCTCGATGTGTTACGAAAAAGATGGCCGCGACATTTGTGTCAAAAGTGGGTTATATTGCAGCAATTCCTCTTAACGAGCAAAGAACTGTTACTGCGGATGGGTATACCATCATTTGTTTGCCAAAAGTCATCACCGAGCTTCGAAAAATCATTCCCGAAAAAAGAATCATACTCCACCAAGACGTTGCAAGTTCGCACACAGAACAAAAAGCAAGGCAGTATTGTACCATCCTCCTCATAGTCCCGATCTAAGTCCTATCGATTTCTTTACTTTCCCGAAAATTAAAAACAGACTGCGTGGTCAAAGATTCCAGTCACCAGAAGAGGCAGTTGACGCATTCAGAAATGCCGTTTTTGGATCGAGCAAACGAGTGGAATAAGTGCTTCAAAAATTGGTTCGAGCGCATGCAGATGTGCATTAATCTTCGCGGAGGATACTTTGAAAAACAATAAAGTCATTTAAAACTACCTACCGTGTTGTTTTATTTCCATATGCAAAACTTAAAAGACATCCCGCGTAGGTACATGGTAGGGATAAAGCAAATTTTCCCGTAGGACTTTATAGACTATGGTATGCGATAGTCCTACGCGATTGCCTGATTCCCGAGTGCTTATATCTGCATTGATTTCTAGGCTATTTGAAATTTGTTCCTCCTGCTCTACAGTAACCTATCTTTCACGAGTGCGAATATTAGTGGGCTGAACACTTCCTGTATCTCGAAGTCTTTGGTACACTTGCACAAATGCCCTTTTTTCTGGGCGTACCCGTTGGCGAAATCTGTCGCCGTCACCGTAAACTAACAACATTTCGGCGAACTCTTGATTCGAGAACATTGTAAATAAACACGACGACGTACGCGAACAAAAACAAAACAACACGCCCGATGCTCTGCACGACAAAACTATAGAGTAATTTATCTATCCAAAGCGGTAACTAACCACTGTTACCGTTTGCGATCGATTGCCGGTTCGATAAGAGTGATGAAATACCGACGCGTTGTTGTCATGTGTGTTTTAGATATTTAATTTAATGAAACTTACTCACTTACTGACTACAAATTTTGGCTTAACTTAGAAAAACTTAATACCATTTATTTGTTAATTACCCAATTTAAAAACGTTTTAGATTAGATTATAAAAATTAGTAAGATTGTGGTGATTGTGGTCGATATAACACTCTTACAGTTGTAAACCATAAAACCATTTAGACAACAATCTATTGACTTTTGGACCATGGGACATATGAACTTTTTGACTTGTTTTTATTCCCGCTATTACCCATTTCAATAATGACTACCATAACGTTTACACCCTGTATGTCTTCGATAGATTATGTTGTTTCTAATCATGGGAACATTGAGGCTAAGGTGCATAATCAACCAAAGTTGTCGGAACATTTTATTGTATCTGTTAGTGTCTTTTCAAATATTGCTAGGAAAACAGTCAAGACGGTTGGAATAAGAAATTTAAGAGACGAGGAATTACTAAAAATAAACAGACTTGTTGTTTTGCGACTGGTCAACGTATAGTATTAATGTCAATTAATTCTATGAAAATTTACGGGAGAATATAACTAAGGCAGTCAATTCAAATTCATCTAAGTTCTCCTTGTCAGTGAGAGGTGACCAGGTTCCCTATTACGATATTGTACTCAAAAATAAAGTTAGGGAGCGAGATCTTGCCTACAAACAATTTAGGAAAAGTGGACACCCAATTGACAAACATAATCAGTGGGAGAAATGCAATAAGTTCAGAAATGAATATGTTAATTTGTTAAAAATGAAAAAAATACAATATTTTGAAGAAAACATTGATCACAATAAACATAACCCCAAAACTATGTGGAAAACATTGAAATCTTTAATAAAGCCGGTAGGAGCTACTACTTTCGATAGAATAATTTTTTACCTGAATGACCAAAAAGTTATTTCCAGATGTGAAGTACAGATAGCTGATAATTTCAACCTATACTTTGTTAGCAGTATTTGTGACATTGTAAAAAGTATCCAGTCTGATATTATATGCATGGATAATAATCTATCTTGTGATGCAGCTACGCTCCTGAAATTTAGATCCATATCATTCGATGAATTGAAAGAAATTATACTTTCATTTGAAAATAAAACATACGGATATTTTGAATACTAAACTTCTTAAAAATACTTTGCACTCGATTGGTCACGTAACCTTGAATTTTATCAACACTTCACTAGCTTATGGAGTTTTCCCGGATGCATTAAAGGTAAGCACAGTTACGCCCAGCACTAATGTACCAAATTCCATAGAGGAATCTGATTTTAGACCTATAAATACTTTGCCACCTCTTGAAAAACTTTTGGAAACATGTGCCCATAAACAAATTTTTGAATATTTTCAAACCAATAATCTTCTCATGACTAAGCAATCGGGCTTCAGAAAAGGTCACTCTTGCGAAACTGCTCTTCAAATTACAGCAACTGATTGGATGAAACTTATTGATGACAATAGCTATGTAATTGCAGTCTTCCTTGATTTCAAAAGAGCATTTGAAACAATATACAGGGTGTTCCATGAAACAGCTTACCTACAGTAATTGCTCAAAGTGTCCTCCACCTTGCTCAATACACAGCTGTGCACGACTGTTCAATGATCGGCGAAATCTGTGGCATACCCCCGGTATGTCCTGAACATGTGCGGACGCGGCCATCATTCTTCCCAGTAGCTCTTGTTGGTTGGGAACAGGAATTTCGTATACTAAAGCTTTCAGATGGCCCCAGAGAAAACAATCCAGTGGGGTCAGTGACCGCGCAGGCCAAGGCACAGGGCCACCTCGGCATATCCACCCATTTCGAAATTTGTCGTCCAAACACTGCCGCACTTGTAAAGAAAAGTGGGCTGGTGCACCATCGTGTTGAAACCACATGTTGGCTCTTATGTTCAGTGGCACATTTTCTAATAGTTCCGGCAGCACACGCTGTAAGAGTCGACCATAAGCATGCCCATCCAAACGTGGTGGAAGCAAATATGGCCCGACGATATGCTCGTCCACAATGCCCCACCAGATGTTAATTGAAAACTGATGTTGGTCTCTATGGATGGCTATGGCATGAGGGTTTTCTTCATCCCAAATGTGACTGTTACGGCTATTAAAATAACCGTCATTTGTAAAACAGGACTCGTCAGTGAACAAAACGTAACGACCAAAGTTTGGTTGCCTCAACTTCTGCTGCAGCCACCAACGACAAAAATGTCGACGCGGCAGATAGTCTTCTGGACCCATGGCTTGGATTTTTAAAAGGTGGTTTGGGTGTAGTTGCTGGTCATGGAGAACCCGCCAAACAGTAGTTTGAGATGCTGCCATATCATGTGCAATAGCACGTACGCTTGTACGCGGATTGGCCTCTACATGATGCAGAATCGCTTCCTCAAATTCTACTGTGCGCTTCGTGAAGGGCCGCCCTGCTTCCGCGAGGTGTCTGATGCTGCCACTGACACAAAGACGTCAATGAATCCTTGCAAAAATGACGTGATGCGGATGAGGACGTTCTGGAAACCATTGGGCGTAGATTCGCGAGGCTCGTCTCTCTAAAGGTAAAATTAGCGGTAGTGCTCAAACGGCATATTTACGAACAGGGGTTTATAAGGCAAAATTGCATATTTTTATGCCCTCTACAACCCCTATCATTTTGTCGCAATAATTATGGAACACCCTGTATAGACGAATATTGATAGATAAATTAAAACAATGTGGAATTGGAGGCACTGTCCTGAGATGGATAATTAGTTACTTGAGTGACAGAGGTCAAAGGACTAAGATTGATTCTTCTATCTCTGAAACCATTTCTGTACGTTTTGGAGCTCCTCAGGGTAGTGTTTTAGGGCCATCATTTTTTATAATATATTTGAATCATATGGAATTTGTTCAGGGAAGTAGCTCTATAAATCTATTTTCCGATGGCACACTTGTGTACTCAGCCTGCAAAAACCTGAATGAGGCTATCTTTATTGTGAACCGGGACCTTGCAAATATTGATAGATATCTAAAAATGAACAAATTGAAGTAGAACACCTAACAATCAAAAGTAATGGTAATCATGCAGAAGTAAAAACAAGAATATAGTAAAAGCTAATATCCAAATTAAAATTGAAAAGACAGTTCTTGATATAGTTGATACAATGAAATGCATTGGATTTATGTTGGACAAAAACCTTAACTTCAACAGCCATAGTGACTATATTATTAAGAAAATTTCAAAGAAACTTTATTTTTTTTCGAGAGTTTCTAAACAGCTATCAACGTTTGCAAGAATTACGGTTTACAATACAATAATAAAACCTCATTTTCAGTACTGTTCATATTTATTATATTTCTTTAGCAAGAACAAAATAGGCACCTTACCAAAACTTCAAAATAGGGTAATGCGGATAATTTTACAGAGCTCTAGGTACACAAGAATTGAATATATGCTGGATACTCTACAGTGGTTATCGGTGAACCAACATCTTTATGTAACAACAATGCTATTTATTTATAAAATGGTGAAGGGAACATGCCCAGTTATTTAGGTGCTCATCTACGCCCAAATTCATATAACACTAAGACGTGTACTCATTTCCATGTAAATAAAACAAATTTGAAGAGTACAATGAAAACAATAATGTACAAAGGTCTATGTGAATACAATAACTTGCCCCAGCAAATAAAAAACTTCAAGAAAGCACTTATTAAACACATAAGATCTGACAGAATTTGTTAAATTTATTATATTTGCATATAAATGTATGTACTTGTGAAATGCTGTAATGCTACCAGTTGTTGTTGTTGAAATTAGGATTTTTTTTTCTAAATATAGGACTACTCTACTCTATAGAGAGAAAAACGCTAGACCCAAAATAGATTCCTGAGGTACGCCTATGGTGACAGTATTTTCAGATTTCATCAGCGTATCAATAGTACTGTTGAATATACACATATACTGAAACCTGTTCTATAAAAACGATTTTATCCAGTCATACGATAATCCGTTTGTGCCATATTTTGATAGCTCTCCCAACAGTTCTTCATAATTGACAGAGTCGAATGCCTTGCTGAGGGATTTGCTTCATTATATCGGAATCACCTTGCCCGTGTTCGGTAATTCCCCTGTAGAAAAAGAAACTTTTATCGGAAAATAAATATTACTACTTAAAAAACTGCAAACTCATGATAAAGCATCCTCAGCACGAGTCAAGACTTATCGTTATCTTGAAGACATTAATTTGCTCGACCAATACTTTTATCGAAGTACTGAAACGAAGGACTACCCTCCGTTGTCGTCGTGAAATTAACATTTTGAGCTGCTTGATTGGAAACATAATTCTTAATTAAAAACGGTAAAACTCTCCATTCGGTTCGATGGGCTTTAATGTTTTTTCCGCTTTAATTAAGTCTGATTCAGAGCTTTTGCACCATCTCCCGGCAGAAGTTCATGAGAGGAAATATATTTCTGATTTCCACCTGAACGAATTTAATCTTGTTATCGTCAAAAGACGAATCAATGCCAAACTGTGCCATCATATCAGGTGGCACAAAAGTGATTACTCTGTAAAAAGGGGTGTATCAATGAGCGAGAAATTATATTTTTATTTTTATAACGTCGCATAACGCTTACAGAACGAACCATATCAATGAAGGGACCGGCTATATCTCGGCGATTGTCACTCGAATGTTTTATTGTAATTGGGATCTTAAATAACGACGAGACGCCTTTGTAGTATTGACGCTTAGGCAATCAGAGCTACGCCACCGTGCGTCAGGACTGATATAGCTTGTAGCATCATCGGAATAGATCGGGAGACATCGGGAGCGTTCGAGAAGCTCTAATCTATATCCAGATATCGATAAATCTGGGGATTGCTCTGGAATTCGCCAATTACAAAATAGATACCTAGGTGGGGGTCGAGTAGTTGATGTTATAGAACGCGATCGTCCAGTCGACATATTCATAGATTTGTTATAAATTACTTACCAGTGCTGACATAGATTGGTGTGAAGGCAATAAATTTGATTTTTTTAGCGAAAGCGGTGTTTTGGTTTCTTTATAGGTTTGCTCGTACAGCCTGTCTGCTGACAATCAGCAAACTGATAGTCGGCGACAAGTCACGACCTAGTTTACGCAGTTAGTCACTGACATGTCGCAGACTGTATTGATTCTCCCTGCAGACATTCGTCAGAAAATTTCTGACAAAGGAGCTGCAATTAAGCAAGCGATGAGGTCTTATCATCCAGATGACAGTCACAGAGCAACGAATCTTGCTCATGACGTGACAAATGCTCTTTATGGATTCCATAATGAGTAATGGGGATGCTTGACTCAAGTATACTTCCCTGGAAAGTTGCAAAGTCGCTCAGAAACGGAAAGCGAGAACAACTCCCGCACATCCACGGTCCTAGGGGCATAGTCTGTAGGACAGAGGAAAAGGTCGAGGTTTTCGCTGATGCAATGGAAAGTCAGTTGTCTCCCAACTATGACCTTGATAATGACCTCGACGAGGACCAACATATTGTAAGATCCGTCAGGAGATATTTTAGGGCCAACGTCGTCAGTGGCAGTAGTGCCTCCCTTAGTGATTTTTTCCTCAGAGGAATCTTCAGAGATTCCTCGATTGAAGAGCTACACGGCACATCAGCGGAATCTCCTGAGACTCCGCATTGCACACCAGCAGAGCTCCAAAGTCATATTAAAGACCTCAAGGTGCGTAAAGCAACTGGAGAGGATCGAATCACTAATAAGGCGCTGAAGCTACTTTCGCGGAAGTCCTTAACTTATCTCGTGGCAATAATCAATGCCATGCTAAGGACCTAGCACTTCCCAACGGCGTGGAAGACCGCTGATGTCATAATGATTCCAAAGAAGGTGGGTTCGATATTCCCCCAGGATTACCGCCGCATTAGCATACTGTCAGCTCCTTCTAAGCTCGCTGAAAAGGCGATTCTACGTGACCTTGAAAATTTCTCCGCAGACCACAATGTGATTCCTGACGTGCAATTTGGCTTTCGGTCTGAGCATAGTACGGAGCTACAGGCCATAAGGCTTATTGAACGAGTAACCAGGGGGTTCACCCTTAACGAAAGTACTGGCATCTTGCTACTGGATGTCTCAAAGGCATTTGACAAGGTGTGGCACAAGGGCCTTCTCTACAAATTGATCCATAAGGGCTTCCCCTTATGGCTCCTGAAACTTTTGAAATCCTTTCTCGAGGGTAGGAAATTTTGGATCAATAACGTTCTGTCGACAACACGGCCCATCAAAGCTGATATCCCTCAGGGTTCGGTTCTTGGACCAGTCCTTTATTCACTTTTTATTTATGACGTCCCTTGCCCCAGCAGCTGTGAAACCTATCTCTATGCTGATGACACTGCCCTGGTGGCCCAGTCGTGCTCTGGGGATCTAGTTCATGACAGGCTGCAAAGTGCAGTGGACGAGGGTATTGGAATGGGCGAATTGGTGGCTGATCTTAATTAATCATTCGAAACGCAGGCAATATATTGTACTAAAAAACGTAGCTGCGCCCCGTCTGAGGTTTCAGTGAATGGAGCTCGGGTACCATGGGAAAGCTCTGCTAAGTATCCCGGTGTCACTCTTGACAAGGGGATAACCTGGCAGAAGCACACTGAAGCGTTAAAAACTAAATTCCAAATCTCGTTTCGGCAACTCTACCCTATGCTATGTAGAACATAAAATTAAGTTTGATCAACCTAGTTCGGCTATACAAGATGGTTATTAGACCAGCGATCACTTACGCAAGTGCGGCTTGGTGTTTTCTCGCCAAAACGTATTTGTGTAGCCTGCAGGTTTTGCAGAACAGAACCTTGCGTACAATCACTAACGCCCCATGGTATGTTTCCAACGAGACCCTTTACAGAGGCCTTGACATCGCTTACCTAAGGGACTACATAAAACAACAAGCACAGCTACGTTACAGTCAAGCAGAATTGCATAACAATCCTTTGTTGCGCGAGTCAGTAGACTGCACAGTCGAGCAAGTTCGCAAGCACACAAGGCCGCGACTCGCACTGTGAACAAAATTAAATCCAACCAAAATTATAATTTTCTTCAACAACCAATCCCAAAATCAATTTTAGGATCAATTTAAAATTGCCGAATACTAATTAGCAATGCAAGGCACCTCTCAAATTGACGCACTTCTTTTTCTTTGCTCTCCCTCCTGCCTTCCTTCCTTTCTTCTTCCCTTCTTCTCCTTGACTTTGTTTGGTATCTGGGCAGCCAGACCTGACAGACCTACTGATTTGCCAGACTACAACCAAGAGCAAAGGTCCTATGGACCGCTCTGACCGACAATGACGGATAGTACTGTATTGATTGCGTACATGAGAACGTTACGAGTTGGCTGAGAAAGGTAAGACCGATGACCGACAAGTAGTCCGCTGTCCGTACAGAAACTTCTGACTGTTTGATGACTGCTAAATTAGTAGATAATTTGGCAGTAAATTGTCAGAGCTCAAAGTTAAGTACAATCATTATTCGAATATAGAATTTTTCAGAATGAAGCAGACAATTTTGGAGAAGTTGGGGTATGTTCATTTGCTGTAAACCAGAATGATCTAGGATTTTTCGTCCAAAACTCCCCGAATGTGCTCGAATTTTCCTCTAGAGATGAAACATGGACACTTCCTAGGAAAAATAACAGTACCCAAAAATGTCAAGTAGGTTTACTCAGTAATTCCCATTCAATTCTCATATAAAAAGTATAAACATAAATTCGAATAAATATGATTCCACACTTGAAATTTCAAGTTGAAGAAGTAAATACATAGTAAGAATTCTGAATAGGCGTGTGCAGTGGTTATGCATGAGGAATGTACAAAGTATTGTGAATGACTTTTAATAAAACTCAGATACTATTGTCTTTGCTCCCTTGTCGCCCAGCCTCGAAGTGTATGCACAAACAGTATTTATATAATAATAATAATAATAATAATAATAATAATAATGAATTTATTTTCCATTAGACATGCATGAACATGTATAGGTTTCGTCAAAAAGATACAATAAGTAAATATGTACAAAGTAAATAAATAAATCAAAAAACAAACAAATAACATCCAACAACAAACAAGTTAAAATTAGTGATAAAAAACGATATTTAAAAACTAACAAAGTCGCTAATTGCATAAAAACAGTTACTTATAAAGTAGCTTTTCAGCTCAGATTTGAATTGGCCTATTGAGGTGATCCTTTTTATGGTGATCTGCTGCCTAACTTATAACGCGCAAAAGGTATATGGATGTCGTTTTGTCTGCGAGTGCCCATTTGATGTATACGACTATTCAAGGTGAAATCATCTTTGTTGAAAAAAGTATAGATAGCCATATTGTAGAGAAAAAGTGAAGGCGGTGTCATTATTTTTAATCTCTTGAATAATTCTCTGCAAGTATAAGTGCAGTTAGTTATATTTTAGCTACGTAAGTCCAGCCCAAAGTTGATAAAAAAAATAAAATATCGAATTCTGGAGATTTTATGATACAGCTTTTTTCACGGATGCCCACGGAGAGGCAGTGGCCGACTGTTTCTGCTGGGGTGAAAATAATGTTTTCCGTATACAGGGTATTTTAAATTCGACCTCACTAATGGGATCCCGAAAACTTTAAAGATACGAAGTCGCTTAAATAGAAGCAAAGTTGAGTATTGAGATAATCAGCAAAATGTCGCTTAGAAAGTTTTGAAATTAAAAGCACTTCCGGAAAGAAACATAAAAAACGAAATTTTACAAAATGGTTTTAATTTTCTCCTGACTTTATTTATGGCGGGATTTGAAAATAAATTGCAAATCAACTCTGCCACATTTTCTCCTCTTAAGACGGCACAATTAGAATTTCAATATGACGTTTCGTCTCTTGACCTAAAGCATCCATTAGTTTTTTCTTATAGACGTCACTGGGAGGCTGGCCCTTAAGTTCTGCAGAGTTGCAGAACTGCCAAAACTTTTGTCTTAACATAAAAAAGCAGTAGCAATTTGATCATAATTTATTTTCCATGTTATCACACAAATAGAAACAATACCGGCCTGCCCTGTAAGACACGGCGTCGAGTCTGTTTTGTACTGAGAAAGCATTATAATCTACCAATTGTGTACTTGTCATTTCTCAAGATTGAAAAGAATCAAGACCTTTCTTTGAAATATTATGACCCAGGATCGCCTCACAGCGTTGTCGATGCTGTCCATTGACAAGGAATGTATTTCGACCATGGAAAAGGTGATCGATAAATTTGTATACGCGTATAAAATGGTGAATATATTATACGTCTCGATATTCACGTATACAATGTATAAAATGTATATAATCTATACAATAGCAAATCATAGTTCTACTACACACACCACGTTGCCTGGCACAACAGTGATGAAGGCCACAGAACACAACTGTAACTTGCTTCTACCCTCAAATACACATTTCTGTCGAATCTGTTTGGGATCAATGCCAGATCGATCCTAATGGTTCTCCGATTTTAGGTGAAACTCAAAGTTAAGGATAGATACAAATTCTGAAACATTTCATTACTGATTTGACTGTGGAAGCAGTTTATAAATAATGAAAAATGTATAATATTTATTTATATACGTAAATAAAGATACAGTTTTAAATAAATTAAGATCAATAAATGGACCTCAGTTCATCGATTTCTTTGTTCTTGGAGCGTCCAGTCATATTTGTTTAAGATGTTGGTACAGTGTTTACCAACTTTTTGACGTTTGCGAATAAACCTAACCTCACTTACGCTATTCTATACATTCTCTTCATTGTATACGCATTGTATACATCGAAGTATAGATAGTTAGTTTAGGTTAGTTAGGTTAGGTTAGTTAAGTTAGTTAGGTTAGTTAGGTTAGTTAGGTTAGTTAGGTTAGTTAGGTAGTTAGGTTAGTTAGGTTAGTTAGGTTAGTTAGGTTAGTTAGGTTAGTTAGGTTAGTTAGGTTAGTTAGGTTAGTTAGGTTAGTTAGGTTAGTTAGGTTAGTTAGGTTAGTTAGGTTAGTTAGGTTAGGTTAGTTAGGTTAGGTTAGTTAGGTTAGGTTAGTTAGGTTAGGTTAGCTAGGTGAGGTTAGTTAGGTTAGGTTAGTTAGGTTAGTTATGTTAGGTTAGTTAACTTAGGTAGTTAGTTAGGTTAGTTAGGTAGTTAGGTTAGTTAGGTTAGTTACGTTAGTTAGGTTAGTTAGGTAATTAGGTTCGTTAGGTTAGTTAGGTTAGTTAGGTTAGTTAGGTTAGTCAGGTTAGTTAGGTTAGTTAGGTTAGTTAGGTTAGTTAGGTTAGTAGGTTAGTTAGGCTAGTTAGGTTAGTTGGGTTAGTTAGGTTAATCAGGTCAGTTAGGTTAGTTACGTTAGTTAGGTTAATTAGGTTCGTTAGGTTAGTTAGGTTAGTTAGGTTAGTTAGGTTAGTTATGTTAGTTAGGTAGTTAGGTTAGTTAGGTTAGATAGTTAGTTAGGTTAGTAGGTTAGTTAGGTTAGTTAGGTTAGTAGGTTAGTTAGGTTAGTTAGTTAGTTAGGTTAGTTAGGTTGGTTAAGTTATTTTAGTAGACAATTAATATATACGCTTAAACACCCATCACTGATGATCTCAAATTCTGACATCTGTCGACGTTTCTTAAACAAGCCTGTAAATGTAAAATAATTTGTACTTAGGAACCTCATATCTTTAACTGTTCCTTGACAAAGTCAACTTCATCTTTAGAGATGAGAGTGACGGACACACTTTTCTCCCGATAATGTCTCAGGAGGGACTCTTTTATCGGAGTTCAGTTACCGAACGGCAATGTAACCACGCCGACTTCTTGTCAGTGATTCAACTCGCTTGTTTCAAGAATTGACCACCCGGATGGTTCAGAGAGGAGAAGGTATACGGTAGCAACATCTAAAGGACGCAAGTATCTCAACCTTTTACTAAAGATTGTAACTGTTGACTCACAATGCCAAAGGTTAGAACTTCTAATTCCCAGTAGGCAGCGCCACTTGTCGCAACCTTTGGATGCCGCTACCGTATACTTTTCTAGACTATGTAGATGCATTATGGATATTCGTATAGTAATGCGTTTTTTTCTGGATACAGTGCATGTATATTTACAATTGTTTAATCTGGACGTCCACAGAATCTAGATATTATGCTGTCAAGGTTTCGAAGATACAACCGGTACGAGACGATGCATACAATACAAACCGAGCGTATTTGACTTCGTGGTTTTTGTAATTAAGTTCCAAGATACCTACAATTGCAAGAAGCTGCTTACGAAAAGAGAACAAGAAATCTTATAGCCCCCCAAAATTGCTTTTTAGCCCCAGAGATGCGGAATTATCCTCCCTTCGTTGTGGATGTTCTTTCTACGTCCTAATGAATATTCGCCAGTTAAGCTTATCTCAAATATTAAAATAACGCCTGTAATCTTAATTATGTACTCATGACTGCAGTAGGGATGCAGTAGAGTTAGATCTTACCTTGACAAAAATATTCCAGAACACCAATTTTTTCTAAAAATAGCGACCGGAAGCCATTTCTTATGAAAAAATGTCTCGGGTCTTTAACCCTTAACCGGAAGCGTGCCGTCTGTGAGACTGCCGCGTTCCTTCCCACTTCAGTTGGCCCAACTATTGAAATCATAGTTTTTTCTTATCAAACACAAATGATAAAAATGTATCAGGGTTCAAAATATTAACAATGAATATTTTGATAATATATAATATAATAAAAGAAAAGCCACTATTAACTCCACTTCAAAAGAAAAATCGGCTTAGATTGGCTAAAGAACATAGACAATGGACACCTCAACAATGGTGTGTAATACAATGGAGTGATGAGGCCCGATTCGAAGTTTGTGTTGGTGACAGCCGCAGTAGAGTTATTCGCAAATGAAGCATTCCATGTTGACTGTCTGAAGAGAAAAGTTAAATTTCCAGCAACCATTATGCTCTGGGGCAGTATGTCATCAAAATGAGTAAGAAAACTTAATTTTATTGATGGAAATGTGGATACAAACAAATATTTGGCAATTTTAGAAGAATCGCTTTTACCAGTGATGGAAGAATGTTTGACATCCGGCCAAGATTTTATGTTTCAGGCAAGATGGTGCAGCGTGCCATACCTCAAAAAAGGCTATAAAATGGATGGAAGAAAATAATGTAGCACTTTTGAAATGGGTTTCTAGCAGTCCAGATCTGTCACCTATTGAAACTTTGTGGCACGAGATGAAAAGGTTCTACGACAACATCCTGCTCGTACAATCACCGAACTGAGACAAAAGCATCAAGAAATATGGGATTGTTTTACACCAAATTTTTGCCAAAACTTGGTCAACACTATGCCCCAAAGAATTTCAGCCGTAATAATAAATAAAGGTGATGTTACCCAATGGTAATCTTTCAATTGTTGCTTTGTCAACTTCGCTCATTTATTCGCACATTGCTTATTTGTACAGATTTTCTATTAGTTATAGGTCTAAGTGATTTCAAATATGTACTTTTTACGAATAGAGTGTATCTAAAATGTTTCTGAGAAAATGAATTGTTTTAGAAGTAAATAGTTTTCGTCATGTTTAGTTTATAAAGGCATATTTTGGTACAAATCTTGAAGTGGGCCAACTGAAGTGGGAAGGGGCTCGTATATCCAAGCATAATATCTTTTTTCTTTGGAACACCATTAAACGTTGAAACCCGTCTAATCCCGAGCTATTAGGGACCAATTTTAGTTTGTTGGGGTTAGTTATTTTTGTGATAGAGACAGTGTTCCAGATATAGAATCTGATCAATTATCAGAAGACGAACGAGAAGAAAATGAAGATGATTTACTGGTCTCATAGTTAGTTCTATGGAAAAAATCGTCATAGGTGGATTATTTCGGAAATTCTTCCATCTTCACGTTTAAGGAACATGATATAGTAATCAAGGCACCTGGCCTGAGAGGAGAGGCTCATGAATATGGAGATGAAGCAGACCACTTGACTGTTTGGCAGCTTGTATTTTACTGACGACGTATTGGTACATATTGTTAAGTGTTCCAATCACAAGCAGAGAGAAACGCGAGAGAGATGCAACAATTAAACCAACAATCTAAACGAAGCTGATTTAGTCGAAATCAAGGCATTATCGGGTCTCTCTTATACAGCGGTCTTCCACAGCAGCCACCAGAACATTAAAATGCTTTTTCCACCGATGGCTCTGGAAGAGATGTATTCAGAGCTGCGACGATTGGTATACTCCTGTAGCTTAAGGTTAGATAACCCAGATGATAGGAGTGAAACGAATGAGCTAGATCTGGTAGCGCCTATATCCTCATTTTCAACAGTTTGTAAGGAACTGCCAAGATTTTGTATGACGTTGGCCAGTTGGCAGACGCGAATCGAAAACTTTCATGTCTTTTTAAGTGTTGAATAGGTAAATGTACTGGGAAATCTATGATATGTGAATATAAGTGCGCGGAATTACCGAGGTTGGAAGCGAATACTGGAAATATACTAACATAAAAAAAATTGAAATATTGAGGTATACTCTTCCTCACTCTCCTAGAATCCTTCACTCTCCAATTTTTTATCTAATTTTTTCTCAAAAATGACCAGTAGTCCCTGGAACGCCGAGAAGCGATTCACGATTATTATTTTTTCATTTTGGCCTCTTTCTCCACCGCCACTGGACATATTTTCAAAAATTAAAAGCTTCTTAAGCTTCGCATAGTAGTAACTTTGTGTACAAATTTCATGTAAATCCGTGCAGTTATAGATGAGCCAAGAAGTAGCGGACAGATAGACAAACAAACCCACAGACCGACGGAAAAGAGTGACATGGGTTTTCATGATCACGTACTAAGGTATGCTAAGCTGAAATTTAATGGTTTTGATAAAATAGTAGTGCAGTCTTCCAAATTACACCTAAACTCCCGGTCTCAGCGCGTCTCAGTTTCTGGAGTTTTGTCAATTAGCACTTTATTACTTCTGGTGTGTCCCAGGGCTCAATTTTAGTTTCTTTATTAATTTCAATTTATGTAGCCTATATTCCATTCTAAATTCAAAGCTATAGTCATATTTGGATGACACTCAACGGCTTTTCTTCTTCCCTGATGACCTCCAGAATGCAACTATGGAAATTAACGAGGACACTGACTCTATTTGCACCTACTCAGCCAATAACGACCTAACCATTAGTGCTTCTAAATCTTCTCGTGTGCTGTTTGTCCAAATCAGAAGGTTCCTTTTTCTGAAAGTTCCATGTGCTTAGCTGTGTTAATCGATGAAAATCTGCGGCTTCGTGAAGATTTGAATAACCTGTTACAAAGAACTTATATCCGTCTATGTATTCCGAACTTTAAGAATATCTAAAATTACCGAGCTATAACGCTGTTAGGCGGGGTATTGTAGGTATGCACATAGTACAAAAGTGATTGCGTACTAGCGGATCATCTGGAACGTGTATTTTCCGCTTCATGACGATCATTTCATCCAATATTGGACTTACCGAATAACTTCGTCCTCTGTTGGACACAAAAATAAACACCTTTGAATACATTCCGAGCTTCAAGAATGCTTAAAATAACCGAACTATAACGCTGTTAGGCGGGGTATTGTAGGAATGAACATATCACAAATCCAATATCCCGTCTTCGAAAATTTTCGCGATTACAATACTACTAAGTAAATGCATGCTAGTGGATCGTCTAAAACGTGTCATTCCGGCTTCATGTGAACGTTTTATCCAATATTGGATGATACCGAATAACCCTGTACCCATTTTTTGGACACAAAAATAAAAAAAATCGAATATATTTCGAGCTTCAATCCAATATCCCGTCTTCGAAAATTTTCGCGATTACAATACTACTAAGTAAGTGCATGCTAGTGTATCGTCTAAAACGTGTCATTCCGGCTGCATGTGAACGTTTTATCCAATATTGGATGATACCGAATAACCCGGTTCCCATTTTTTGGACACAAAAATAAAAAAAATCGAATATATTTCGAGCTTCAACAATGCCTAAAATTAGCGAGCTATAATGCTGTTAGGCGGGGTACTGTAGGTATGAACAGATTACAAAAATAAGTGCGTGCTAAATTTTAGACTATCTCTTAATTGATTAAGAATTTTACTTAGATTTTTTATTATCGCTAGCGCATCGTCTAAAACGTGTAATTTTCGGCTTCATGACGATCGTTTCATTAAATATCCCGTTTTCGAAAATTTTCGCGTTTACAATACTTCCTAGCCAGTGGATGTGGGAGGTAAATATGGCTGAAATCCAGTTCCTATAAGTAGGTTAAGAAGTTGTTTGCCTATAGATATTCTCAAATAACCGCTTTAAGTGTGAACCTACTATTGCATGTTTCAGTACACGTTTCCAAGGTACAGCCGTCACCAGTACCAGTCAAGAAATATAAACTGAATGTAAACGAATTCATGGTATTCAAAGAAATCATTGTTCGAGGACACCTTCAATTATAAGAAACTCACTAAAACAGAACAGGAAAATCACTTCAACAGAATCTTCCAGTCCTCTGAAATTGCTTTTTGTAGTCCCGGAGACAACTTGTTTCACGGAATTAATCTCAATTCGTCGTGGATATTTTTTCCTACTTTCTAAATGAATATTCCGCTCTTAAACTTATCTGGAATATTAAGATGACGCCTGTGATGCAAATTCTAAATTTCCCTTTGTCTTTGCGCTACCTTCGCCTTTGTGCCGCGATGGAGGTTTAACCACCCCATTAGTGGGCTGGAGGATCTTTTCCAAAGCACGTCTTTTAATTTGCTGGGATTGTTTTACTTTATGTAGATCTCTGCCGACATTAAGATGACACGGCAGATATAACTCGGAAGCAAAGTTCGGACTTTATAGACCAAGAAACACGGATATTTTGAATAAGCACATTTTTTTGGTGGTATTTGTCGCCGATTTGATAAACACGTGTGATCAAAAACCTTGAAAGTCATCGAACCCATGAAAAAATGTAATAGAAACAGGGTGTTGAATTCTTCATCATTTTGTATCGATAAAAATGTTCCATATGAGCAAAATACTACGACAGCTTAGGGGGTAAGGGTGCATGTAATATTTCTGCTCATAATTGCTAAAGTACGAATCTTAAGGCGGCGAGCACCAGCCAGGAGAGTTCGAAACTAAATTGGTCTGTTGATAAAAATGTATAAAATTGGTGACCTTAGGAGTTTCCTATACAAATAATGAGATGTTATTTTTCGTACTGAGGCTTCAATGTCCTAAAGCATTTGTATATGGAACTAATTTTTCGAAAAATTTAAAATATTTTCACCCACAAGCTGGTTTAGTTTTGTGGTCTCTTAAGGCCCTAAGGGTCGCATCGTCAGTCGTTCCGTGTCAGCGCTGTATTTTGAGGTTATATTAAAAATATCTATTTGCATCAAATTGTTCATCCTTTTGATTTATATCAAAAGTGTAGTCTGAAATTTTATACAAGGCAAGAAGGAAACGTACCCCGCTTTGCGCTGAGGCTGAAACGGAGCAGTAGAAATCTAGAAATATCTTAGCCTTTCTGAAGGAGAGAAGAGTTTATGATAATCAACGGCGCCATAAAGGCGTCCTGCACTTGTAGGTATGACCGACGATTCGGCCCTAAGTGTACGAGGGCGGTTCAATAAGTACCCGTGTTTGACAATAGAGGGCGTTCCTGAGAGAAGCTAATATTATCATCGTGTGCTGTCATCTATCAGACGACGGCACAACAAATTTAAGACTGATTGATAGCTTAGTTTGGAGTTGGCAGCCATTCGAGTAACACGTGTTTCGTGATTTTCGCTAAGTTGGAAAAAGAGCAGTACCGTTCGGTAATTCGTTTTTTGTTTTTGAATGGGAAAAATGCGAGCAGATAAAAGCAAAGTTGGATGCTGTTCATGGGGGCCCTTCGCCATCTATGACCACAGTTAGATATTGGTTCAACGAATTTAAACGTGGGCAAACATCCGCTTTTGATGAGTATCGACGAGGATGCCCGGCAGACGTGGTTACCGAGGAAATCATTCAAAATTCAAAAAGTCCACGACACGATTCTCGCTGATCGACGACCGAAATTGCGCAAAGTAGCAGAGGCCGTACATGCGGCGACCGGAATGGCAATCAGTATTTTACATGATAAGTTATGAAGTGCTGCCCCACCCTCCGTAACCACCCGATCTGACCCCTGCGAGTTTTTCTTTCTCCTTGACATGAAGAAATGGCTCGCGGAAAAAAAATTTAGCTTAGCTCAAACGAGGAAGTCATCGTCGAGACAGAGGCGTATTTTGGACAGTTCGACAAATCCTATTTTTTCAGGGGTTAAGAAAATGGCAGGAAACTGTGGGAAAGGTGTATCTTCTAAAAGGGGATTATGTTGAAAAATAAAAAGAAATCTTTCTAACACGGATACTTATTGAACCGGCCTCGTATAAAACTTTGCTGTTTCCTATAGAACAGGCTGTCCAACTTAATGTGGCCCAAGGACCACTTCAAAAAAATGCAGTTTGGAGGGCCGCATTATAAAATATTTCTACAGCGTGGACAGACAAATAGGTGGTAAACATTTTAGGAGTGATAGTACGCCCCTTTGCTATCGAAATTAGTATATAATACCATACCCTATATTCAGAGTTGAAAGTTATTGAAGATTTAAGATTTTTTTAAAACAATCCATATTTCAGAGTAAAAAAGTCGAGAGAGGAAAAAAAGTTGGCGATCAAACATTTCTTTTTGTGGTTTGGGTATTATTTCAATAATTAACTATTATAAATTAAAAAAGATTCGAAAAACAATACCAAACGAACCGTATTTATTTTCATTCAAAGCTGTGTGAAACTAAACATAATGTATTGTAATACAACAATAGGGAGTAAATTTACCTATGGCTTATCTCTATTTTCACAACTCTCTGATTGATAAGAAAGTGTTTTGTGAAAATAATGTAACTGTAAGCTATGGGATAGTTATTATTTTAAACTACGGTTAAGTTACACGAATAGAGTACTTACACAGTTGTAATTGTACTACAGAATAATAAAAACTGACTAAAAGTTACTACAATTGGTAAGTAAATACAATAATGAAATGAAGGTAAAATTCATTGCAATTGTTGTTCGAACTGACGCCCGCCGTTTCTTATGCAAGCCCGTAGTCCTTTTCTCATTTGGTACGCGTGATGCAGCCAGTTAGTTGTCCTCTGATAGTGTCATCAGCAGCAATAATTCTTTCTTTCAACTGTGCAAGAGTGTCTATGGGCTCAGCGTACTCCAGTGACTTCATGTGCCCCCATAAATAATAGTCACACGGTGTTAAATCTGGGCTCCTCGCTGGCCACGGTGTCGGTCCACCTCGGCCAATCCAGCGACAATGATATTGCTCGTCCAGCCACTGTCTCTCAGACGGAAATGCGCGGGACAGCCATCGTAATAGATCATCTGCATCTTGATATTCAGAGGCAGGTCTTCGAGATACTCCCACAGTTCGGATCTCAAAAAGTTTTCATAGGATTCGCCATTCAGGTTGTCAGGCAAAAAAACTGGTCGATTCGATACGTATGAATGATTCAGATCCACTTGTTTGCCGAAAATCTTCTTTGATGGGCTCTTGGCTTTGCCATGTGGGGATTTGCCTCTTGTGGGGCCCAATAATGTAAGTTGTGAATTTGTTGTCCCTCTCTGTCAAACTTAGACTCGTCGGTCCACAATATTTTAGTTAAATAGTCGTTTTCTTCTTGATCCCGATGAACCATGTATCGACAAAATTCAATTCTTCTTGCGGGATCTCCTTCTTCTAATACTTGAACAGGTGTGTATTGG